>VWYI01038836.1:27159-105953 GCA_013399455.1 Anthoscopus minutus | reverse complement strand
TTTGGCTAGCTCTAAACCCACAACAAGAATGCAACCATGTGTTGCAATGACTGCCACAGTCAGATTAATGGGGGCAGAACTTTTAATATTCAAGATTGTATTTTAATTCAGAATCTGCTGTGACACAGAGCTGTATACACTGAAAGTGTCAGCGAGCCCAGGTGTATCAGAAGTCAGGTTGCTGAATTGCAATGAATACAGTAGAGACTCTTGGATGTTTTTCACTTACTACACTCTTGCTCCAGTGAGATAAGGGATTATTTCTGAGTATACTAAAATATTAAGATGTTTGAAGTAATGGAATTCCACTGAGAGAACTTCAGTCTTTCTTCATATGCACGTTGCCTTTTATTCAGTCCCTTAAAATCTTAATGTTTACTGTCTTTTCAAAATTGAAAATTTCCTTGAACAATTTAATGGAAAAAATGACTCTTACAGAGTAAAAGCTAGGCTGGAACAGAAGATAATAATCTTCAACACTTCTGTTTTTAAAACTGTGAATTCAGATTAAATGCTGAGTGTTTCCTAATCCTATTTAACTCAAGATTTATTTACTACACATTTTGAGTTTACAGGAGTAAATCATTAATTTGTAAAATGTTACTTGGTTAATGAGTTCTGCTAATTGCGTAGTGGTAGCTGAAGAAGTGGAAAAATGAACACAGTTTAAAAATTGTTGCTTATAGACTATAGCAGTGTATAAATCAATTCAGCTGATGCTTGTGTTAGTCCTCTGGGCTTTCCTCTTTGTAAATTAGAACAGGTGTGTTTTTCTCCTCCTGATTATTGTGACACAGTTCCTTACCGTGTTTCCTCCAGGATGATGAAAATTCTGCATAAAAAAGAGGAACAAGAAAACAAGACTCTAACTACAGATTTTTACTTAGTGAGGGAAATACCTTAGTGATGATCTTTAAACAGTTGCCCCATGATGCCTAGGTACTTTTAAGTTCTAGGATGAAGGAGATATTTCTGTATATTGAGGACTCTGTAGAGGAAGTAAGAATCCCTTCTTAACAAGAACAGAAATACTTCCTGAAATTCACAGGCAAAATGTTTCTTCCTGTCGAGTTCTCCGCCAACATGGGGGGTTGCAAGATTGAGCAACGGCTGATGGGCTGTACCGCACTCATGAAAGGAAGCAGATGGGCTTTGCTCTTTGGTCTTCAAATGTTGCTTGTTATGTCTTATTATAACTTTTGAGCCAAGGATGGCACAGGCTCTGCACTCTTGAAAAACATCCCAGCAAGAGCCCTGAGAGGCTCAAAAAGTCTGAATTTATACAAGATAAGCAAACCAATTACTTGATACCATGTACTTTAATTGTCGATTTTTATTACTTTGCTACCAATAACTAATTATTTGTCTGTTCATGCAACATCTGCATTGTGGGCTCTCTTATCCAATGACATTGTGCTCCCAACACTGCAGAACATGGAGTGGGTGAAGAAGGAGAAGGGAAACTGAGGCAACACCCAGAATTCTCCATCTTGAATCCTCACTTACATCCATATAATATAAAACCCAAATATACATTTTTCACCAAGTGATAACTAATAACTACACTAGTATCTACCTAACAACACTGATTGTTTCCAACCCATCCCAAAGCTTTGGAAGCTTTCTCCATGGACAGTGTTTTCCTGGGGGTCAGGAACTCTCAGGACAGGCAGAGAAATATTCTCTGTGTTCCTGATTCCGACATCTTCCTACCCTTGTGAAAAAGGCATCAGTGATAGACTCAGCTTTCCTCACTTCTCAGTACAGATGCTGCTGTTGGGGACGTGCCAGAGGGAGGGACAAAAGTGTTCTCAGGACATGGACTCCACTTCCTATAGTTACTGACACCAGGGTTGTATTAAGTGCATTTAGTTTTAGTGGCAGTTAACCCTAAGCTCTTGAACCCAGGAGGTGCTTTGAAAATATCAGGCTTTTGTAATATGCACTGGTAACCCTCATGATGTCGGGGAAATACTTGAAGACATCATTTGCACATGCGAAGTTCTACAGCCATGAGAGAAGTTTGAAAAATGGACCAACAAACAAATCCCTCACCAAAAAAACAACCAAAAAAACCTGTATAAAAATCCCTCCTGGTTGTAATGGCTTGGGCAACTGGAGGGAGCTGCCAGAGAGAGAGGAAAGGGCAGTGGCAATTCAAAGCACTTCTGGATCTGCTTAGGAGGAACAGTGGGAGGCCTACGAGAGAAGGCTATCCCAGAAAGTTTTCCTGCTGTGACAAAACTGATTGAACACATCAGGTTAGGAGGACAAGACCCAGGAATCATAGTTAATACTGTTTTTCATTTTAACATCTGTCCTCGAGGATCACAGCTTTTATTCTCCAAATCACAGAGGGAAGATGTCACTGCCTTAGAGGTTCATGTTCTCTTTCTGTCTGCTTTTCAAATTCACTCTCTTCAACTGTAGGTCACGAGTACTATGCATTCTGAATGAATTGTATCCTCAGATGTACTAAAAACACTACTAAATTTATTTCTTCTGTTATAGATGCAAATTAGAGCAGAGTATTTTGTTATCTCATTGAAATGCCACTTGGAAATATATGTATTTTTAGAGTAATATCTCAAACTTTTTCAATAATGGATCTGTAAAAGATTGCAAGGAGATAGGGAATAACTTATTGTTGTTGGCCACCACATTTTTTCCTACCAGATAAGACTTTTTTTAACTCTGCAAGGCAGAGTTCAGCAAGTATGTGTGGGTGTTGAGCATACTCGTGAGAAAAGCTTTCTTTTGTTCAGTCTTTTATGTAACTGGCTATGGGCTAGAATTTCTCAGACTTGGTAGGTATTTTCAGCCTTTTACAATATAATTTCCGAGTGTGTGAAACTTGACATTGATGAAGGTTGCCATGAAAACGCATTCATTTCCTTAGCATGGAGAAATGCCAATTAAAAATAGGATGTTTAAATCCCTTTCAGTGGAGGTCGTTGCACAGTGGTCTACCTAAGCTACACATGACTAGCAAGAATGTGTGCATTGAGATGACAGTGGAAGGGCAGATATGTAGTGGAAACTTTCTTCACTGTGCTACCATCCTCTTCCTCACTGGCTGCTGTAAGTATTGGTGGAAATGAGAAGCAGTTGTGAAGGAGTATCTTTGTGGCTTTTTTTTCTTTTTTTTCTTCTTTTCTTTTTTTTTCCTTGACTGGAATACTTACAATGAAAACTTGTGCATTTGGGGGTGTTGGTTTAAAACTAATATCCTTTCTGTGAGTTAATGCTCTGTCTGAGCTGTCAGTGCTCTGTGTCTCAGTGAGAGTGAGGAGAGCATGACAGGAAGGTTCCAGCCTTGTGGAATCCCTGCAGTGCAGAGCAGCTCTGGAGAAAGAGTATAGAAACAAGAGCTCAAGCTCTTTGGCTGATCACATGAACAATCCCAGAGTGAGCTGTGAGACCAACACACCTGCATTAGCATCCTTGGGGCACGTGAGAGAGCAGCCCAGAAACTCCTGCTTGCAAAGATAGTTTAGAAGGAACTTAGCAACTAAAAGCAAATTGCTAAGTTCCAACATTTTGATGGTAAATGAAATGAGGACTGTGTTATCCACATTCTTAATCAGGGCAGTTTACCAAATACAATTGTCTGCTGTGAGTATAGTGGGCCCTACTCATTATGAATGCCCTGCATCAACTATTTTAGTAAAAATCCTGTATGCTGCTAGAGACAGTTAAGTTTGTTAAACAGGTAATTATTCCTGAGAGGGGTGTTTAGTCATGTGTGGCAGCTTATCGTTGTGCAGTGAGGTCTGGTGTTCCTTACACAGTAACTTAGGATGGATGCATTGATCAATGCAGAGTTTCCAAAGACCCAGAAATGAGAAATGACAGCACTGACAGCGCTGGCTCCTGACTGAGGAGAAAAATTCAATGTCTTCATTTCAAAATCCTGCTTTTGCACATTAATAGTACAAAACCAGTTGTTTAACACACTACTGTTGTTTGACATTGGAAACCACTGATTAATAGAGTGTCTGTGTCTACAAAATTAATTGAAGTTTGCTATATTTCTTTAGGAGCAAGGACAAAAATGCCTAAGTCCTTATTCTCATTTTCTCATTTTAAATTTAGAACAGAGCTACTAACAAAGAATGAACCCTATCCCATCTGCAAGTAGGACAGTCACTAGGCAACTATAAAGGGTCGGGGTAGGGGAAAATCCAAATAAATACTTAATCCAAATTAAATTTATTCTATCCTAATACTGGAGCTAAGACAAAGTGGTATGGTAAATGAGAACTCTAAGCAGTTGTTGCACCTGTGGTCAAGAGAAGGAAGAGGGTGGAAAATGGTATTTGAAAAGATGTATAAGTTCACTATTTGAAATTGTCTATTCTCAGTTCATTAGTAGAAAAAGGAAAGCTATAACCATCATTCCTGATCTTGGATGGGTAAAAGAGATAAGCATAAAAGCCATAGCCTTCCTCCCTCAGATTCCTGTAGAAATATCAGGAAATGCCAGTAGGGGAAGATATGCTCCAGTGGCTATTTCGGGAAAACCCAAGGAATATGCTGATACAGCTTTTTGTTTTTCACATGAGACTTGTGTGCTATAATAGAGGGCTTTTCTAAAGCGGTTTTTTTTTGTTTGTTTTTTTTGTTTTGGTGGTGTTTTTTTTTTGAGATTAAATCTGTATTATCCTTTATACTGCTTTAAAGAATATTAAGCTGGAGGTCAGAAGGCTTCGATGGATAATCACAGGCCTCTCTAAAATTGCTACTCATGACAATTGTCTTCTGCAGAAGCAAAATGAAACTGGCAAAACAAACCTAGAAATTACAGAAGGAGAAATATTTGTATTGTGGCCCAGACAGGAATCTGAGGTAGGAAGTTTTTGGATAGAGCTTCAAAATGTGAAGAGCAGTTTAAGAACCAGGGGAGGTAGTGACTTTCAGGATTCCTGGTATTCTCTTTGCATTCCATCAAAGTATTTCTTCACTTTATTCATAGGTGCAAATCAATTCAAATTCCCTAACTAATAATTTTTCAGGTCAAAAATAAGGTCATACTGCTTCCTAAGAAACCCACTTTCTTTAGAAGTGTTACTTTTTGAGAGGGTAGAGAATATTTCAGTATATGTTGCTACTTTTTTGTCTCCTATTCTGGGAATTCAGAGACTGGTGATATTTTGGAGGCTTTTTGTCAGAACAGTTTCCGGGTGGACTGGAATCCACCTTTGAAAACAAGATTTTAGTTTTCTGGGAAAGTGCTTACATTGGGACTTGTGTACTATGCCATAATTTTACTTGTTAAATCAACAGTCTATGTGACTTCTTGCTTTGCAGAACTGGAATAAATCAAAATAAAGCCATATCTCAATGGAGCGGGAAAAAAGTTAAGAAAGCTTTGACTTGCATTCTTCTCTGTTTCATTATATTTTGGGAATAAAATGTGAACTTTAAGGAAATAATTCCTCTTTTTTGTGCACAAAAATTAGTGTAGCAAGGGTTTTAAATTGAGATGGTTTTTTATTGGAGTTTTTTTCTTTTTGTCTTTTTTGAAAATGATGAAACATGACTATTTAGCAGCAAGAATTTCAACTTGGTGCCTGTGTGTCATGGCTTAGAGGACACTCAGAATTGATGATGTGGTCGGTGATGTTGCTGGCATTCCACCCATGGCGTCAGCACCATGTGCTGCTCTTTTGGGGTCAATTTCTATTTTCAGAGACATTCTAGATTTAGCTTGTGCTGAAAGTGTGACAAATAGATCTGTGTTTCTCACCAGATGGGGGTGTGGATGTGTGTGTGTTACTTTTATGGTTTTCTTCTATTTGACCCAGTGGTCTCCTATGGCACCTGGGAGGGACAGAAGGGATTGGCTCCAGTAGTCCCTGGGTGTTTGTGGAGACCTGGATCCCTGCAGAGACCATGGAGCAGTTCTGGTTCCTCTGCACTGGCCTTGATGTGTCGTGAGCCCCAGAGCCCAATGTGGCAACAGGGACAGCCTAGGTCTGAATCAAGTTTGGTCTAGAGCAACTTTGGTTAATTAGATAGGCTGCTCTTCACCTCTCTGTAAGCAGAAATAGATTTTGAGGACTGGGTTTTCAGCTGGTGAGAACACACCAAATTTTATGGCAGAGATAGAGGGTTTGGTTTGGATTTTGGTTTGTGGATTTTTTTTTTACCCTGGTGCTGTGGAATCCGGCGTGGAGATTTTTCCCAGAGAGACAGGAACAGCTACAGCTCTGTGCTGTGTGTGTCACATCGATTGCCACATCTAGGGGACCCGGGGGCCGGGTTCGCGGTCGGAGCGGTGCCGGCTCCAGGGCGGAGGTGTCGGGATGCTCCGGGGTGGTGCTGGGGCTGCGCGACTCCCCAGCCCGGCACTCGCAGGGCTCGGGTGCTTGCGAGCGGCTGCAGGGCTCAGGGACCCCCGTAAGGCTCCATCCCTTCCTCACCCCGTCCGAGAAGGACTCACAAAGCTGCGGATGGATGACAGCTGCACAGCCGGAGCAGCGCCTCCTTTCACGGGCGCTTTGGAGGGATGGGATGTTCAGATCCCTGCTGCAGGCCGGGCTCTGGCTGCCAGAGCCCCCTTGGGTGGGCGCCAGCCAGGATTGCAGAGGAGCGGAGCCCCGAGCTGCGCGGTGTCCCTGAGCCGGAGTGCTCCTAATTCACCCCTGCCTGTCCCCTGTCCCCTGTCCGCTGTCCCCTGTCTCCTGTCCCCTGTCCCCTGTCCCCTGTCCCCTGTCCCCTGCCTGGTGGCAGCTCTGGTGGTGTTCCTGCTGTGAAGGTGTCCCGGGACATTGGCTGATGGGTCACGAGAGGTGTTACATCTGTGATGGAGTTACGGAGTTACGGAAAATGTATGGAGTTACAGAGTACGTAGTTAGGGAATCTACGGAGCTTTGAACAGATACTCATCCTGCAGATCTTCTCCATTCGTGAATTGTTTGCTCCATGTTGCCTCACTGTCATGGTTGGAATGCCAGTTCCGGGATCCAGGGAATTACAGGAAAACTGTAGATTTACTGCAGACCACTATCCATTGAGCTAAAAGCTTGAAGGCATTGCCTCTTAGTCTCTCAAGACATTAGGCAAAGAATAGAAATTTGGAATTTACTCTCGCAAAATCCCATGATCTTTAAAAAAATTAAATGATGCTCTCCAGCCCCACTGCATAAATGTAATGCTTCTGAGGTTAGTAGAAGGGCCAATATAATTATTCTTGCAGTGCTCTTGTATAAAGATATTTTAATGTATCATTGCCTGTGACAGCTTAGAAAATTATTTCTCTAGGTCTTCAAATATTTGCTTGAGAAGTTGAGACATGATTAATGAAGGTAGGGAGACGGATTCGTTCCTCACTATTTTAGCACCTCATAAGCACTGGTTGTACTTTGACCTGAAACAAAAAATGTTTCTTAGGTATTAAACACATCTCAGCTGTGAATTTCCCACTGGCTTTTTGTGAATGGTAGATATAAATCCAGTTCAGACAAGTTCATATGAAGAGTAATTTAAACACCAGGAAGTGGGGTTTTATTCCCATGTGGTAATAGAAAATTGGATTTGACATTTTTCTGCAGTTCATCTTCAATTTTTCACTAATAGTCAGTCATATGGTGAAAGGATAACAGCACTTTTTAGAGCAATGTGTACTAACCTTTTCCTATACAGGGAGGCAAGAGCTGTTGTGCGAGAGCAGGAAACGTAAGCAGCTGTGCCTGAACACTTGGACACTTGGGCAGGTTTTCTCAGAGCTCCAAACCAGATGATAGAGAGCCAGTGTAACCACTATCAGAGGATTTCAAAGACTTTCACTGCCACTTGTAGGGTGTGCATGGCCTCAGACAGGTGCAGGATGCTGCAAGGATGTTCTATAAACATTATTTTTCCTTTAGATTATCAAGTTGCAAATTATTTATTCTGTGAGAGAAAACAGCCTGCAAGGCAGAATATGAGTGGAAGCCACTTAACAAAGTTAGCTGAAGTGGCTAAAGACATCAACTGAGGAGACAAAATTCAAAGTTAGGCTATTCCCTTCTTTACCTCACCATCCTCCTCTTCCCCCAGAACTCAGGAAAC
Source organism: Anthoscopus minutus (assembly GCA_013399455.1). NCBI lineage: Eukaryota > Metazoa > Chordata > Aves > Passeriformes > Paridae > Anthoscopus > Anthoscopus minutus. Next base: position 97,898 of record VWYI01038836.1, on the reverse strand, counting down.
AATTCTTCAGGGAACGGATATCACAGAATCATGCTTTCCATATCACAGAATATTCTGTGTTGGAAAGGACCCACAAGGATTGTCAAAGTGCAACTCCTGGCCCAGCACAGGACAGCCCCAAGAATCACACTGTGTGCCTGAGAGCATAGTGGAAATTTCTGTGAGGAGATATAATCCAGGTGGCATTAATTTTGCTGCAAATGTATTACATGATTTAATGCAGGTCTATAGCAGGTTCCTTTAGTACCCTGTAATGTTTCTGCACCCGCATGTTTATGGCACCACACCTGGAATTACTGAAGTTTCAAAAACCTCTCAGAATTCCAGAAACTCTCACTTATGAGAAAAACCTTGAAACACCTTTCCAATCATCCTGACAGAATTCAGGGCCTTAAGAAATATCATATGAGACATAAGAAATGTTCTCTTGAGTCACAGGAAATTAGACTCCCTACAGAAAGGATTCTTCAGGCAGTGAATGACTAAGCCTGATGCCAAGATGATCTAGGGGCTCTGTTACACATGTCCTGGCAGAAGGTCATGGAAGGAGAGTGCTTTATAACTTTTTCCTGTGACACAGTGAAAGTCTATAATATCAAAATACTATAGCCAATAAAAATATTTACAAAGGAATGTGAGGAGAAAGGCTAGAAAGATGTGTAATCTTCAAATCTGGCTTTAAAACAAAAAGGGTGTCAATTGGAAAAAAGAAACCAAACTATATTTGGTGTGCAAGGAGGTAGATTAAGGGGCAGCTCAGAGAAACAGGCGAAGGCAATGATAAATGCAGACATGATGCAATTAGGTGAAAGTATTGTACCTGTCCTTTTGAGTAGATGGACAAAGTAATCCTTGAATACTTAGGTAAAGGGCTTAAGGGAGAAAACTGAATGGCTCAAGTATTTGGTGTAGAGCAAAATAATTTGAAGGGCTGATGGATTGTGTAAGAGCAGTAGCGTGAGCTGCAGATGGGAGTTCCATAATATATTAGTGTTATCTGGAGCTGTAGCTTCTGCATCCCCAAAACTATGTAGCAGGATGAGAAAGGGCACAGTGAATATCAAAGATGTAGAAAAGAATTCCTACAAGAAGAAGGAATTTGCTTGTAACTACACTCTACTCTCTTATGTCTACCATTACTTCGTGTGGGCAAAATGCTGAAAAATGAAGTTTCTAAAGAAAAGCACTCCTTTCAACCTCCATCCACGGAGAAAGCTTCCAAAGCTTTCTGAGGAGTTGGAAACAACCCAAGTATGAATTAGATAGTAGTGTAATTAGTAGTTATTGCTTAGTGAAAAATGTATACTTTAGGTTTTATTTACTATGGGTGTAAGTGAGGATTCAAGACGGAGGATTGTGGGCATTGCCTCAGTTTCCCTTCTTCTCCTTCACTTACTCCATTTTCTGTAGTGTTAAGAGCACAGTCTTATTGGATAGAGTTTGCTGCAGCGCCAGGTTACATGAACAGATTTATAACCAGTTATTGGTAGAAAAGTAATAACAATATACGTTTAGAATACGTAGTGTTAAATAATTAGATTATTTATTTTATATATAAAGAAACATTTTATCTCCTTGAGAGCAGAATTGCCTTCTGTTTGTAAGAGAGCAGAGCCTGTACTATCTATGGCTCAGAACTTCTGATAAAATATAATAAAAAATCCCTGAAGACCGAAAAGAAGTTCCTGTGCTTCATTCATAAAACAAAAAAATAAGAAAAACTCAGGGGGTTGGCCTAATTAGGCCACCCTACATGTTAAGAATAACCCAGTGGCACTGGACAGAATGGATTTCATGCCAAGAGCTTTTGTCTTTTTGCTTGAGATGCTGCTTCTCCAGCTGAGAGGTACTTCTGGCTTGCATAAGAAGAATTCCGGTCAGAGCTGATCAAAGGAGGTTCCTTTTGAATTAAACAAGAAACACTTCCTTTAAACAAAAAAAATATTTTTTTTCATTAAAAGATAGTGTTCTGACTAAATATTATGCAACCAGAGGTTTCTGTGTCAGAATGCATTGAAGCTTAAAAGAGTATTATGTGACTGGACTTGTAAAACTTCTGGGCTGCATGCAGGGACTATGACGACACTGGGGAATATTTGCCCAGCCTTTAGGATATATCTTCCCAAACTGAAAAGTGTTGCTGTTTACAGAGGAATATTGGAAAGAATGGGGGGGATCATCAACATACATCATAATATGGTAGGTGTGCCAACTCTTTGAAATGAGTAACAACTGAATTGTGTTTCAGACAATTGCTCATAGCTGAATGATGCTGGCATTTTCTATGTTATCTAATGTTGAAGAGCGAGGTTTTTGCCTTTTGCCTATCAGATTTAAATACAGGAATGCTGTAAATAAGTACTAGGGCTGTCAGGAACAGTTCTTGTTAGTATCAATCAGGACTCATGCATGGCATATATGCTTTCTGGCATCTTTCAAACCCCAATAGCAAATTCTTGCTGATAGCCAAGATATTTCATGACTGAAATATGCTATTTTTCTTCAAAAATCCAGCCTTCTGTCAGACATAGAACCTTTATACAACTGGGATTTTCTAAGCAGCTATAGGTTGTGATCCTGACTGTCATAGGAAGAAAAAACACTTTATGCTTTTTTTCCCTTGGCCAAATGGGAGGTAGAGACTCTGGGCGTGATGATGTCAGTGTCCCATGGCAGTAGGACCAAGGTTTTTGCATACATATTGCAGTCCAGAAGATGCTTCTGAGATCTGAAGATTGTTTCTGAGCAAGAGGGTTCCCTGGTAAAACAGATGCTTGATGTTGATCCTGTAGGTCTTTTACTTTCTCATTTTTTGGTCCAAGGAAAAGATAGTGTTCTGGAGTGGAATAAGCATTATGCTGCCCAGTCTTCTGAATCAAGTGGGGGGGCTGAAAGCTTTTTCCTTCTCATTCTTTTCCCTTTGAACTCCTCAGGATTGAAGTAATCTACTTATTATCATCTGCCAAGCCTGGGGGAAGCCACAGACCAGACAATTCTAAGTTATAATGTGTTTTCTCTTGCTTCCAAAGAGGAGCGATACAGCTCCTTGGCTGGCATTATAGTCGAGCTGGAAGATCATGCCCAGTCCCTAAGGAGGAGGCAATTTTAGTTCTCTTTCATAAAAACCATTTCAGAGTTATGGTCTCATATCCTTCAGGCACGAGGAATCCATTTCACTTGAAAACCTCCCTCTGCACATTTCTGGGTATTCTGTTTTCCTGGTTAATGATTGTTTATTCCCCTTTTCTGTTTGGTTTCTTTCCCCCAAGGAGTCATTCTAAACACTCTCAAGAATTTGGAGCTATAAAAATTTCCTGGAAAATACTCTAGCTTTTGTTCTTTGTTTTGTGGCAAAATCCATCAACTATGCAAACTTTTTGAACAGAACTGTGGTATTAAAAAAATTTTAGAATCTCTTTGGCATGAGTCAAAAAATCATGTCTGGTCTCACCATATAGCTCTGCAGATCTTGATGTCTATCTATTTTCTCTTTGTGCACTGTATTTTTCATGATTCGTATTCCTAGGAAAACTTTCCCCTTTCCTTCAAGCTTGACAGTAGGTTAGTTTGGAATAATAATATTTCCTGAAGGTTGTACGTAAACTTTGACTTTAAACTCTTCTTTTGTCCCAAATTCAGGGACCCAGTCAAAGAAACATGCAGCTTTTCCTAGCTGCTAGAAGAATTCCATCACCATTTCTAATGTGAGATACTTCCAAAGTGTTTATAGATATGTAAACCTTACTGCTGCCAACTTAGAAAAACAACACCAACAAGGCTGCCCTACTCCAGTTTCGTTTTTCAAGCAAGAAGTTGAAATAATACTGAGGAGATATTTCCCATTCCTTATCAATTACCAGTTTATCACTGGCAACTGGGATGGTTATGGAAATAGGCAGCACTTCTTAAGAAATAATTTGGATGCATTCTGAGTCAATTCTACTCTGAAAGGACTAAAATCCTTCCACATATCTGTCAAAAGTTCATCTGTATCAGGGAGTGGGGAGCAAGGGGCAGTACCAGCCTGTAGAGCACCAGCCAGCACATGAGTGCTTGATCTTTGTGGTGTCTGTATCAAAGCACTTGCTCACAGAAAGGGTCTTTTTGGTTCAGAGTTGGCAAGCATGGCTTGTTCTGGAGCCCGTTATTCCAGGATCATGTTTGCTCTCTGTTATTGTGTTTTTCCCCTTCTCCTTGTTTGTGTTTCTAGCTGATCTGGGGTACTTGATCACATTGCTTTGACAATCTAGGATGTCAATTTGAAGTGATGCAACTTATTGCTCACATGAGAGGGACTGGCAGCATGACATCAGGGAAGAGATTCCCTCATCTATTTCAGACCTTAATTTCTAGGAAATGTTTTTTCACCTCCTGTGAGGATGTACATGGTCATGTGCATATCAGAGTGAGGTGTAGCTGGGCATTGTAAGTTGCGAAGTACAAGAGATATGACATTTTCAAGAAGGAAACAGTGTTTGTGTTATTAACTGGTGTCTTGGAGGAAGCTTCCAGGCTAGGTATCTTTTTTCATTTGGCTGTTAACTTCCAATACCAGCTGTATTTGTACAGAAATCTTAGTTGAGGATGTTCCATTCGTAATAGACTGACAGGTCTCTTGAAGTGCCATCTGTGATTCTTCAAGGGTACTGTGACAGTAGCAGAATAACTTCAGAAGAGCCTGCAGCACAGACAGAAAATGAGAAATTCCTGGTGTATTTATCCCACTTCCAAAAAAGAGGAAGTTGAAGAAATAGTTCCTGCAGGGATACAAGGCATCATATTTCTACCTCTTTCTTATTGTTCCCTCAGGCACTTAGTCCTTTTCTCAGAACTGACTTCCTCTCACTGAGCTTCATGGCCTCAAGGAGGTTCCTATGGCAGCACCTGATCCTGACACCAAACTTCATTACTGAATTCTTCTTGAGGGGGAAAACTGCCTTCTCAGCTTTTCCTACAGTCCATAAGCTCTACTCCTACTTTGATGAAGGGTTCCATTAAATCTACAGTGTGGAAGTAAATTGCATTTCAAGTCACTCATTAACTCGTTCTGTTTTGGCAAGGATTCTCAAAACCAAGCAAGGGTTCTTTAATAGGACTTTTTTTTAAAACCAAATGAAGAAAATAGCTGCTTCCCAAGGCATTGTAGCAAAGAACTAAATGGAAAGTAGAAAACGTGAGTGTCTTTTTCCACCTGACAAATAAGACAGGAAATAGAGAACCTGAGAACATTTATATAAACATATATAACATATATATAACATATATATAACACATATAGAACATATATAAAATATAAAGCACAAATACTCCAGCAATTACATTGGATAAATTGGAAGCCTTGGTAAGAATATTCAGTAACTAAAGAAAACAGAACTGTGTGATGGAAATATTCTCTCATTTGCTGGAAGTCTTTCTCATCTCCTCCTGGCCAAAACTACAGTATGAATCCAATGAATAAGATAAGCAGTGATAACAATCCAAAGCAAGGGAACTTTGGCAGTTCTGAGGACTGTCTGTCATGTTGCCCTGCCATGCTCAGCTTTGCACCCTTGGGCCACATTAGTCTCTGCTCTTGCATTCTGTCTTATTTTCAGAATTCATGAGAGAATTGCTATTGAAAACAAAGGTGATGTGACATGTTATGTTGAAATAAGGGAAATAAAACTGAAGAATGACTTTTTGAGGAGATATTAGAAGTTAAGGGCAGTGCTGTGATGAGGTGTTCTCAAGGTACCCAAATCCCTTTCCAGTACTTCATTTCCCTTGCTGTCAGAGTGAGCACGGCACCCTCTTGGAATCTCTGAAAGCACCAGTTTGAAATTTAATTCAATACATTCTTTGGAACCATTCCACCTTTTATACCTTTTTAAAAGCAGATATAGAATTATTTTGTGATGAGAATTTTCACATTAATTTTTCTTTGTTTGTTTTTAAACCCTTTTTATATAATCCACTCAGAGATGTTGACTTTTAAAGTGTAAAATTAATCTGTGTACTTGGCTCTAAAACAGTTACAAATGTCTGCAGAAGGGGAGGTTCTTGGAAACTGCTTTGTCTGCAGAAGGGGAGGTTCTTGGAAACTGCTTAGGTAGCAAGTTTCTAGAGATTTAGCAGCTTGGGAATTCAAGATTTAAATGGCTTTACTGGTCCTGAGAAAGTGAAATTTTAGATTTAAATTTACTATAAAAGAATAAGAAGAAATATTTATGGTACTCAGAAGAATGTGGTTTTCCAAACATTGCAAATAAGAATAATTGGAAATGACAGCTCTTATCAAAATATTGTTTAATGGATGTTTTCTGAGTTTATTTTTATCAACAAGGATGCAGTTTTACTTATTTGCTCTTAAAGATTGCTATATCTGTTTTTATTTGCATATTTTGATATCAAACAGAAGGCTGACACAGTTACTCCTACCATTTTTACATAAGATCTGGTGCTGGAAATATAACAGAGGGGAACTGTGTAGGGCAGTAAGACTAGAGTTTCTGTAACAGAAAGAATTAAATAAGCTACAACAACCTTTAAGTGATTTTCATTTTGAGTGGCAAGTGAAAACTGGGAAAAAGCAGATCAATATCCTGTCACTACCTTTGTTACTATCTCTTGAGGGCACATGCTGCAGCCCTGGCCACCAGGAAAGTGTGAGAGCTGAGGCCTTTGATGTGAAGCCTGATTGCTGCTGCATTTTCTTAATGAATGGAACAAATATTGGTAAAATTAAAATGGCATGAATATTATTAGTCTTATGCATGAGGCTTAAAATTCTCCCTGAATGAACTCCTGGTGAATGAACACATAGCTTGTTTGGTTTAATTGGAGGTTTCCTGGATTACAGAAACTTAGAAGACTTTATGTAGCAGCAAGTGATGGGCTACAGTGAGAATAAGCAGTTTATAAGGAGCTGTAGGGAAGATGGCAAGCTGAATTTAGATAGTCTCTCTCATTACACTGAAATAAAGAAATGCAGCCACAAGGTCACTATTTAGTGTTGGTACCCAGCAGTGAGTTAAAATGAAGTGCTGTGTGAACTGTGAGCTTTAGCTGTTTGCTGAGATGTCTTAAATTCTCCACGTGCCTTTTCTTTTCACATATCCCATGTTTCCCTCAAGTCAAACACACAAAGCTGCGGTGCTGCTTCTTTGTGAGCTGCTGTCAGAACTCCAGCTGGAGTTCTCAGTGATCAAGCAGGAAACAAAAGATTTCCCTTTGCAAACAAAAACTCAATGAAGTAAAGAGAAAAGTGAGAAATGACCAACAATGAAAATGGATTATCTCAAACAAGGATACATCTGGAGAATTTTGCTGAGTTTTCATCGTCATGCTTTTGTGGTAACTTCCATTTGCCAAGAACAGCTTCAGATGATCTCTCTAATACTGATTAGATCTGTGATAGGAGAAAAAAAACAAACAGATAAAAGGATTGACCTTTTATAGAGTTTTTCCTTTTTTTCTGCCTGTGGTAGAAGAAAGCTACACCTGAGGTCATTGCCCTTAAATTAAATTAAACTGTGTGATGTGTTGAACCCTGTGTGTGGGAGATTTTACATATCTGCTCTAGCAGCTTGACATATTGACATCTTTTTCACACATCAGTGTCCTCACGTTGCTCCTGCACTCACCTGCATGGCAGTGGGATCTCATGGGGGGCTGTCCCCATATCAGGAAAGCAAGTGGTAACACTGGCATTTTTAGGAATTGTGCCACTGTGTATTTCAGACCAACATGAAGACAGTTGACTGAAGCTCTTTTTCATGACTTTAACTATGCACAATAGATTTTTCTAGGAAAAGCTGAGCAATATCACTCTTGCCTTGACTTTATACTAGCACCTGTAGTTATGTTCAAAGCTGACACATAACATACGTGAAATACAGGCTCTCCTAAGTTTAATAACCCCCTTCCCGAAATTTGAGTTCAATTTGCTGTAGTTTAAGGGGACATTATGTAATGCCCAAGCTTTATATACTTAGTCAACGTCAGAAAATTACTCGGGCACTTAAAATGGTACTTTTACAATTCTGACTAAGCCCAGAAATATGACTATGGAAGCTCTTGCTTGGAGGCTGCCTATGCTTTGAGGCTCCATGAAAATGCCTTGTAAGCATAAAGATTTCCCAAGTTTCTTCAGTTTTCTTTAATCTATCTTGCCCTGTACATTAAGCAGCTATCACTTTCCTAAAATATATTGACTTAATCACACCATAGCATTCAATTTAAGCCCACTTTAATTTATTTGTTTATTAGCAGCTGAATATTTTACTTAAAAAGGACAATAAAACATAGATAATATTATGATTAATCTACTTCCCATGTTAAAATGTCTGTCTGCAGTGGTTTTTTCTCTGCTGTTTTAGAATTACAATGGCAAGGCCTTTAAAAAATGTAATGGGAGCTATGTATTGCTATTGGTGCTTATGAATTTACAAGGCTGGATAACTGATATTGTTTTTATTATTATATAGTTCCATAAAAATCAATTATAATACGTAGAGAGGACATGATTGTTCTCATGTGACCTCTTCACTGATGCATGGGTTTGAGAGTTCCTGGAGAAAACATGCTCTGAGCATAATAGATAATACAGATAAATATTGAGCAGAGATGTAGAAAATTGCCTCTTCCCCAGGAATTCCTTAGGATTAAGCTGTTCCAGAAACAGAGTTTAGTTCTCCCTAGACATTTCAAACATTTGTCCAAGTATCATCTCTGAATTGTCTGCTACATTCAATTTAAATCGTGAGGGCTTTGGTCTGGGGGATTGTGTTCAGTTTTTGTTCTGATTCAGCCTTTGAGTATGACCTTGGACCAAACTCCTGGTTTTCAACTTGTATTTTTTTGTGTATGTAATCTGAGATACCTCTGAAGTACCTGATTTAAAACGCTGATGAATCATTTGGCTGAAAAGGAAAATGTTATATAATTCACATCTCTCTCCTAGTATAGTTTACTGGAGAAACTGATTGTGTTAATTTTTGGAATGCAATGATTTCCAGAGAAAATACCCTGACCTGCGCACCATGGAGGCTAATTTGTCTTAAATTGTTGTTTCTTTTTCTTTTTACAATGCATGTGACTTTTTAATCCTTGTTATATATATATATTTCAAATTGCTAGAAATTTTACCACAAACATTAATGGAAGGTGTCACACTGCACTGGAACTGGAAGTATTATACATGCACTGGTACAGGCAGTCTGGAGAGCTGTGGCTAATTACAGGTGGGAAAATCTATTAACATAGAAAGAATTATAATGTAAATCAGATTGGATAAATGTTACTCTTCACAGAAGACCTTCAACTTAAGATGCAAGATGCTAAATCTCAGTAATTCATTACAATGTGTAAATCTAGTCTTGATGGAAAAGAAGAATTGCACCTGTTTAATGCCCATTTAAAATTTTGTCCACTTTAAACAGATGGTTTATTTGTAAAGCAAAACAATCCTGTGATTTGCTGCAGGAATTTCAAAGCTGTTTGGGGATTAGGGATCAGGTTTCTAACTGCACGTGAAGGGCAAGAATCTGCATAAAGACACAAATAGTCTTAATACCAAATCTGACTTCATAATTGACTTCATAATATTTATTGAATAAGAAGTGGAGTCAGTAATGTTTTTGGCAAGGGTACAAGAGGACTGACAACATGTTGAATGTGTGTTACTGTCAAGGCTTGTTAAGGAAGAGCACATATGCTTCATCTGGGCAGAATATAAAATTGAGATTCCCTTTTTTTAACACAGATGATCACATCTATGATTAATTTTTGCTTTTGAGTAGCAGAAACATTTATAATAGTGAATCTTGAAAGAAGTGCTTTCAGATCACTGTTTGAGCATTGTTCAGATGAAAAAACCTCTTCCATTATGCTTCAGACCTTTCAGGAAAGCTGCCTTCATTTTTACATGTTCTCATTTGACTAGTTCATTTATAGTGATCACAGCTGCATGTATAAAAACCCAAGGCTTTCCAGGTGTGCAAGTCCTACAAAGCTGCCAGGCAACTTGGGAAGAAGTTTAAATTTTTTTGAAACCTGTTAGGGGATTACAGAGTAAAAGGAGTACAGATCAACAGTGTAAGACAGCCTGTAGTCATCCCAAGTTCATCAGACTCCTGTTACAGCCTGATAAATACCATTTTAGTCTCTTTCATCCCAGTGCAGGAATAATAGTATCAGTTGTTCTTGTCTGTTGCTTTTCAGACTTTGCCATCATTGCTTTGGGATACTTTACGAGACACAATTGCAATATGCTTAGCTTTACAGGCCAGCAGACTACCATTCTGTGGGATGTTTAACTGGCTAGTTTCATGATTTCTGTGCACAATGAAGTTCTTCAATATGGGAAATCATGTCAAGTATTTCCCTTACTGATGAGAACTTGAGCAACACCAAACTACCAAGCTCAGACCACCAGGGCAGTCATAAAGTTTGGTAATCATTCTTGCTTTGTGTGGTGTTTAGCCTTTTAGCTTCTCCCTCTTGCATATTTTTGTCCTCAGGATTTGGTATGATGATATGGTGAGGTGATTTCTCAGCAAAGTTTGCACAGAGAAAACCTGCACTTTTCTGGTAGAGACTATGGGATCAAGTTATGGGATAGTCTGTGTTTATGTTCTCCTACTGTCATCTGTGATCTGGATCAGTGGGAAGGCTTTGTTCTTGGCTTTCATAATTGCACAGGGTGGTCCTTGATTTCTGAAAATAGATCAGAAAAAACAGCTTTTGGACACACTCCATAGGTGTAGAACCCTATGAGGAAATTTGGCCCTAAAACTACCACCTGAATTCCTCTCTTGGGGGAACTTAGACTCTCCTCCCCCATGTGCTTTAGGTGGCCTTAGTGAAGGACAAGTGGAGTTGAAGTATTGAATCCATTGGGATGCATAAAATGATCCCATCTACATGACAGCCAAGGTAGTCTGTGATGCAGGGAGGATGGATTACCCTGAAGATACTTAGCTGACATAAACATTTTCAGTGAAAGGCTTATGCTGCACCAGAGCATTGTTTGTACTTAGACCTACAGGCAGCCTGTATTGGTTCCTGAGCACATTAGAAGGCATGCCCATTTATGTGTACCTTTTGTAAGATATACACAATCATAGGACTCTCTTAAAATACAGTAGACAGCTACCAAAATATTTGGGGCAGTAGCAATTAGATAAGATTACAAATATTTTGCCATATTTTAGCAAGGAAGTTGAAGAGGAATTGTTGTCACCTTGTACAAGTCAGCATCACTAAACTGAGCTGATACAGTAAGCTCTAAGTATGCACACAAGAATAAACAAACAAAATATTGCTACATTGCTCAAAAAAAGTGCTGCCAAAGGTCTGTTCTAAGGTTTTAAGGGGTGAAAATAGTTGGAAACTGGCTCATTGAATTGCTTTGGAGTAGACATGAACCATAGTATTGTATTGGTATTTTACTGTTTTCACTCTTTTTACTATATTGTGAATGAAGGGAGGGGTAAAATCCGTGACATTAACTCTTGAGGCTTAGCCTATGATTTTCTAATTTATTTCTCTTCTTCCTCTGTTTTAGCAATGCATTGACTCACTGGCTTGCTATTTTGCAGAAGAAGACAAAGTAGAGGTTGTAATAGTCCCTTGAGGCATAAAAAAATCAGTAGAATTAATTTGCTGCTTATAAGCATTCATTTGGACTAAATCTTACAGAATTTGAAAATAGATGCATTTAGCCTGTCAGCCACAATTTGTAGGAAAAACTTTCAATTCTCAGCAGAAAAGTCTTACCCATAGCAATTCCTTTAGAAATTAAAGACGGAAGTATAGTTTTATTGGTTTTGTCATACTCTTATCTAATTACTTTCTGAGAGCACATTTCCCTTTCTTTGTAGCCTCCAGGAACTTGGAATCCTTTAAGTATCTGCTACAGTAAGCATATCACATAAATAAAGTGAGGATAGTTAAGCACCCCCTGCAAATATTCTTTCTGTTTTACAGACAAGAATTAATTTGGCTGCTGAGATAAGCAAAAGGTTCTACAGAAGAGACAAATGATGGACCATATATGATTCACAAGAAGGACAGCAAGCAATCCTCTTGATTTAGATTGAACAGTCTCAGGAAGGCATGATTCTTTTAACTCATTTATGCTCAAGGCTTCTTATTCAACAGCCCTTAGCAGTTTATTTTGCAAGAAGCAGAAGGTTTAACTTTCTATTGCAAACTTTCCATTGCAAACTTTCCTTATTCTTATGATGAACTATCCTTTATCGATTTAGTTTTTTTAACAAAAGCATCTGCATGCTGACTAGGTTCTCTGTTTTATGCAGAGACACTCTGAGCCAAGACATGAAAGAGGCTGAACACATCTAATTTCTACTTCCCTTTCTTTTCCTGGTGCTGCTCTCAGGTGTGTGGGATGGACTGTCTCTGACAGCATGCAGGTTTACCTCATCTGTGCCTACAGGCTCCAGTCATTCTGTGCTTCCTAGAAGATCCGTAGGAGCACAGCATTTTATAACTCCATGACCTAATTTAAAAGTAACTTTCTTGAACTTGACCAAAACCTCTCCTTTCCTTGTCTTCTGTACATTGCTCATTCTTCTGATATTCCTGATAATCCTGCCAATTTTAAGCAATAACGTCAGGCTCCATAAAGGTATATAGCAATCAGTTGAAAGTGAAGGTTTTTAAAAGGGTTTATGATTTAGATGGTTCACATATCTTCTTTAATACAGTGAATACACTGATAGACCAAAGACTTATCCAAGTCTTAAGGGAGTTCATTATAGTAATGGTGGAGTGTAGGGAAAATACATTACACAACTCTCACAATATATTCTCAAAATTTGTGTATATTTCTGGAGAATATAATTCTTCCACAAATGCAATTTTTAAACATAGAAGTTGGCTGTTACATTGAACCTGCTGCATGTGGAGACCTAATGTTCTTCAGGCTGATTGAAGATCTGCAGCTCATACTAATGTAGTGGAATTTGCAGCTAATTGACACACATATAGCTGTCAAGTCTAAAATTGTAGGAAGGTGCTAAAATAGTGACGTATGTGCTGAGATGTAGGTACCAAGGATGGAGTGATCTCAAGCATACACATGGTTTCCATTAAAATTTCCTGAGATTAAATGCTACATGACAAATACATAGATAATTCAGTATTTAGATGTTTAATAATTAGAAGGCAAGCCTGCTATGTAATTATTGTACTGATAACTAAACATGACATCTAATAGAAGCTTGCAGTAATAGCTCCATGCTGGGCTGTGACAAGGTAAGAAAGTGGCTTCTAGTATTTCAATATTCATAATTTGNAGTGGCTTCTAGTATTTCAATATTCATAATTTGTACCTAGATTGAAACTCTATTTGCTCTTTGAAATACTGGTGATATAAATCAATCTTGAATCCTTGGGGCAGCCTAGCATCACAGGTATAAGGTACATGCCTGTTTCCTTGCATTTTGAAGTAAATGGAATGTATTTTGTTGAGAAAATAAATGTCACTGGAATGCAAAGAAACTTGTGCTTTTAATTGCTTTAGGGGTACAGACAGAGAAAACGGAATGCAAATGTCTAGGCAGTTAATGGCAGCAGATAAAAGAAGGATCTGTAGCTGGAAATTATAGTAATTTCTGTTCCAGCCCCTTTTCTAATACAACTGGAGTGCTGACAGGGTTCTGGGGGTTAATTTTAATTTACCAGCTTCTCCTGGCTAAGTAGCACATGCAGGAGAAATCTTTATGTCTTCGTAATTTAAGCAGGAAAATGAGTAGTAACAGCACAGTTTTTCCAGCAGGAGAGCTGTCAGTGCCAGGCAACCTAATTATCTGTTGTTGCCACCTCTATCATGGCAGTGCCCTGCCCTGCCTTCAGGCCTGCAGTGCTCTTCTGGTGTGGGCTGGTACTAAAAAATGGTGATGAAATATTAGACTGACTTTCCATAGGCTGGTGCTTTTATACCTTGCTTAACAGAATCTTATTGTGTTCTTGTGATCATCAGTGTGAATTCTTCTGTTCAGTCTCCGAGAGGCCCAATCTGTTTGCATTACTTAGGATGGTATTTTTCCCAGTCATATTTCTGGCTTCTTGATAAATCTGGAGAGGTGGGCTGCAGTTTGGGCTGGAATTATTATTTTGAGAGGTCCTATGATTTGCTTGTGGCCCAGGAAGCCAGTCACATCCTGGGCTGCATCAGAAGCAGTGTGGCCAATAAGGCAAGAGAGGTAGTGCTCTACTCTCCTCTCATGAGGCCCTGCCTTGAGTACTGCATCCAACAGTTCTGGATTTCATATTATCTAATGCAAAGTGTCCATCCTGCCAAGATAATTCCTGAGGACATCAAAATGAGGCTAGAGGTGACACTCACTGATGTCACTTTTGCAGTAAGCATGATTTGCATCTGTTTATAGCAGCCAGAACACACTGGACCAAATCTGTGAGGTCTGTTCTGAGAAAAATTAGGACATGGCTGACCAGTTCATAGTAGGACTACCTAGAAAGCTTTAAAAATCCCTTCAGCCAAAATGAGTTGCTAAAACCTGTTTGGAACATAAATTTGAAATTATGCTTTGCATCAGTTATTAAATGTATAGACAAATAGACCTTTTGTAATGTGTATGTTCTTTTTCTTCATGTAATTTCTCTTAATTATAATGAGTAATGTTTTACAGTGGGTAGTTAAATGCAAATTACCTTGTTGAGTGCATTGAAGGAAAGATGGGAGCTAAAAAGAATGGTTGGTGCATCATGTGCTGATTCCTGTCCAACAGAAGTGAGAATCTAGAAATCTGTTTGTAGGTGTTGGTAGTTCTCCTTAGGACTGGAGATTTTGCTGTTTGAAAACAGACTGAATGTGAAGAACGCTTACATGGGTAATTTCAGAATTTGAATTGTTGAGTGTAAAAAGTGTGGTTGATGTGAAGTATTTCTAGTTCTAATTTTTATAAGTTTGATGGACATATTGAAAAATCTGGATTGGACAAGCAAAAATAAATATGCATGATGAAATCTGTGTGAAAAAAAGGCTTTTAAAAAAAATTAGTTCAGATACTTGTAGAAGCTCAGAAGATAAGGTGCTAATGTGTATGTCTCAAACATCTATAGCTGGATGATTGTGCAGCCAACCAAAATTTGTTGGTAAGAACATGCTGTGAAAAAAATCCAGGATAATGATGGAGCCAGGACTGGTAATTCAGTCATTTATTCATTCTCTCTCTCCCAAATAAAATTTTTCAGTTTCTGCAGACCCTCTGTCTTTTGTTGTTCCTTTTCAACGATGGGCATCTATGAATCTTGGGTGTTCTTTTCCTCTTAAGGATACGATGTCACAATACTCAGAGGATATTGCATATAAAATTACAGGATTTATATGGATAGATTGAGAATATATATATATGCTATGGCATATATGCTTTTTTAAGGGGAAATGAGTAATTTTCTGTTGAAAACATGTGAAACAATCCACAAGTCAGACATTCAAAAGTTAGACATAGAAGTCAGACAATGATATTCCTGTTGTAATAATTTTTTCTAGTTAACAATGTAACGATTAAGAGTTTCATCCTTTTCAATTCGTTTTCAAAATGTATAATTTGATAAAATCTATCTTCCACTAGAAGTTGGTATCTTTTCCAAACATTGTGCATTCTTACTGAAGAAACCTATTGTAATCCTAAAAGGGAAGCTGTGAAAAATTTAATATGCACGTGGTTTCCACTTCTTTCATGGAAACAAGTGACTTTGTTTCTGGTAAGCTTGACAGCAGGCTAATGCTGCCTCTTTGTGCCTGGGTGACTTTCTGAGTGTCACTGCACCTGGGATGTTCTCACCAGTAATTCTGTTCTGTAAAGCATCATTTACTCAAATGTGACAACAATCTGAATTCACCCTGTCTTATTCAATACATACTCCAATAAATGTCTGTTTTGAAGCAGCTGAATCAGTTTGTGCCAACAGACAGGGTTTGTTCCAGTCTGCATGAGTGAACTGACATGCACCAGCTGAAGATCTAGCTACAAAGATGACTTAATGCTGCAAGCCTAGAACATATATTTTCTTTTTCTATTTACCCATAATGTAAAAATATTTTCCTTAACTTATGCTTTTTGTTGTGAATCTTGCCTTATAAACCACAAAGTTTTCCCCAAATTTCAGCTCTATCATAATTCCCTGAGAGAGAGAGTTTTGCCTGTAAATTTCTGAGTGGTGTCATCTACCATTATATTGGGTATGTACTCTATCTTGAGCCTGTTTTACAAACGCAAAGAATTTTTTTTCACTTGCAATTGTGTCGCTTCTCCATGAGATACTTTGAAGAAGGTTTTTGTATGGAAGATTTGCCTACATGCGAAGGATAAGTTTAAAAGTTTTTTGGAAATTCCTCTTAGCCAAATCATACTGTCCACAAGCTATGATTGAGTACTGCCTAGGCTAAGAGGCAGGGTGAGGGTGACTCACTTCTTGCCTTACCTTAGGAAATTGTTATGTGGCTATATGCCTACATTTATATGAATGTTTAGATTTTATGTAATGATTTATACTTGGCAAAATCTGTAAGTTATGTCAAACTTCCCAGTCCAAACAGGTACTGGGTGCATAGGGGATGCTATGTGTACTATGATAGCGTTCTTCTCATATCCCTCTATGACAAACAAGACCACATGGATTCTTCTGATCAGTGAGATCTATGAGTGGAAATACAAATAATTAAAATTAAAATCTATCTGGCTTGCAAGATATGGGAAGAAGGCACTGCTTTTTTATTCACACTGCAGTACACTGCAGTGCAAATGCTTGGTGGTCCCTTGGTTAAGAAAGGGAGCTAGAAATTCCATGAGTATGTCTAATTATGAAAAGATAACTCACAGAGTAGAAGCTGATTTTCTTTCTACTTGTATGATAAAGACATAACAAAGAGTCCATAATAGTTTATTTAAATAATGTTCTAATGAACATTAAGGGATTTTGGATTCTAAACCTCTGTTTGTACCTGCTACCAACTGTGATAAGGTAGTGCCTTTTCTAATAGTTTCCATAACAACTAAATTTGTAATGCCTTTATATGAGTCCTACACATATTTTTCTAAGTCACATCATCACATTGTCCCTTAACAGCCATCCAGTATTATGCCAGATTTCCTCATGTTCTGTAAAGTCAGATTTCCTCATGTTGTGAAGTCTTAGCACCTGTGTATTATAGATTGAGCTTAAAATTAGGCAATATGTCTCTTCTTTGCTTCAGTGAGAGGCTAAGTCTAGGGCAAAATGATGAGAACACTGGGATGTAATCCAGCATGCCTGTTGTCTCATTGCATAGTGATGCACAGGGAGTTGCTGCCTCAGGCGGCATCACCTCCACAGAAGAAAATCAAAGGCTAAAACTGACATCAAGTGTAGCACAAATTTTGCACCATGTTTTAGATGGACAGATAGTGGTAGGAAAATGCTTACAATCAAAAGGAGGAGAGATTTCACTTAGATGTTAGGAAGAGATAATTTACTCAGAAGGTAGTAAGACACTAAAATGTTGCCCAGAGAAGTTGTAGATGCCCTGTCCCTGGAAGTGCTCAAGATCAGGTTGGATGAGGTTCTAGGTAACCTGATCTGGTGGATGCCTTGGTAGGAGGATTAAAGTAGATGATCTTTAGGGTCCATTCCAACCCAAATAATTTTCTGATTCAATGATTCTGTGTTAATTAAACCAATCACACACTGATGTAAGGAAATGGGGTAATAGACCTATCTCACAGTGTGAAAGTCAAATTTGCTTATGAACAGTTCTCCTTGATATTTGTGAGTCAATGTAATGAAATAAAAAGACAATTCTACAGCTCAACTGTTCTCAACAATGGTTTCTGGAGTAAAATGAACTCATCATTGGAAACAACCTACCTGAGACAGAAGTAATTTTTTTCCTGGCATATTCATAGAATTCTAGTTGGTTATTGGTGCTCAAATTACAGAATTTTTGAATAGTTCAAATTATGCAAGATTAAATGCCTCCTTGCTCTAGAAACTGCATTGATGCAGTTCAAGAAATAGACAGAGCTCCTTGAAAATTTGTGGGCCAAGTGTCTTTTCATGGGAAAAAAATATAAAGGCTATGTCAATCCCAAAGATTGCAAGTCAGCTCTCTACTTAGGCCATGTCCAGAGAAGGTCAGCAAAACTGGTGAAATAAGCCTTCTATGAAATGCAACAATTGATTCTAACATCCATTTCTTCTTAATGTGATTCTAAAGGGCCATAGACTGGTTTAAATTTCACTCTTGAATAGTGGCCATGGACATTTCAGGATTACAAAATCCATGCATATTCTTATTCAGAGATGGAGCCAGATCTTGGGCTGATGAAAAGAAATTGAGCAGTATGTAAATGAGTACAAATATTAAGTTCGCTCCATCTTGTGGCTTTTCCTCCTCATCATTTCTTAACTAGTCTCATTCTATCAAAATATCCCATTTCTCAATTCCACGTCAAATGAGTTTAACTTTGGATTTCTAAATTGTTATCACCTGTAAATAGGAAATTTCTTCTCTGACACTATTATTATAATGAATGGTTTCCTAGACACATCCACAAATTCATAAACAGATTTTAGCCTAATAAAATAATCGCTTAAAAGCCACAAACATTTATCTTAAAACTTGTGGCATATATTACTTGACAATCACCATACATTTCTTCTTGCAAAATTAAATTTGCGAGACTATTAAACTAAGAGAGAAAATAACATCATATGGTGGAGCTCTCTATGCCTTGCAAGAGTCTAATGTAAGTTTCTCTGTTGCCAGAGCCTCTTTCATTCTCACTCTGAATACATCAATGTCTCTCTTAAATTAAAAAAACCCTGATTTTTGTAAGTTTGAATCTATAGTCAGGGCCTCACTAAGAAAAGTGATGGATTTGCAGTTACCTGAGCTAGTTAGCAGCTCTGTAATCCCAGCTGCAGAGGGCAGCTCAGGCAGGCATCATAACTGGCAACTGAAAACAGAAGCACCTTCTTTACGTTTTTTCTTCTGCCCTGGAATGGAACACTACTCTAAATGGAATGGAATGGAATCTCTACTGTCTCCTTTAACTGAATATCATACATCTGTCAAGAATAAACTTGTGAAACATCTTCAAGAGCATGAATATTCTTGTTTCTGCCTTTAGAATATAGGTGCACTCCATAAACAGTGTTTAAAATTGTGCTTTAATATTTGTGTAATAGTTGTGTTTAAAAACACTTAAAAACTGTTTGAAATGATGCCCAGCAGGTTGGTCTTCCCAAACATACTGATTCTTGCAGTTTACTTTAGGTTTTGCAAGGTTTATGCTCATTGCATATCTGGTATTTATACTTGAATTTTACATATCTATGTGATAATTTATAAAAACTGAAGGGTTGTTCATTTTGTTGGGTTTTTTTTACCCTTCTTTTTATAAAGGCCTGTTAAAGCTTTCTTCATAGAGATTATTAGGACAAAAAATTGTGCATTTCAAGTGTCCTTAATATTTTGTCATTGATTTTTTGTCATTAATTTGATTCATCCTCAGAACTAACTGAGTTTACAGCTGTCTGATAAGCGTGTGTGGCTACATTCAATCACCAACAGTAAAATTACAGAACACATTCTGTAGCCAGGAAAACCAGTATTAGTCACCAATAACCCTTTGTCCTTGGGTGATGTGTGGTAGCTGAGAGTGCCTAGCAGGGAGTGCATGCCTAAAACTGCACTC
Source organism: Anthoscopus minutus (assembly GCA_013399455.1). Classification (NCBI taxonomy): domain Eukaryota; kingdom Metazoa; phylum Chordata; class Aves; order Passeriformes; family Paridae; genus Anthoscopus; species Anthoscopus minutus. Next base: position 78,192 of record VWYI01038836.1, on the reverse strand, counting down.
TCTGCTGCACAACTCCTCCTCCACAGGGCACCTCATACACCCTGAGACCAGAGTTAGCTGCAACCCCCACCAGTGAGTTGAGGAATGTCCTTTGCTAAGGCTCATGGGGATCATTTGGTATCTGGAGATGTAGAGGAGATGCTGAGCAGTTGCTCTGCCCACATGGCCACCTTCAGGAGAAGCAGGCAGCTGCCCCAGCCAGCAAAGTGGAAGAGTCAGCTGGTGATCTGGACTTTTCCTGTCCATGGTCTCAGTGCAAGTGATGTATTTTGTTACAGGTGTAAAATATCTGGGCCCAATTCCCTTCTTGAACTGTGGTGATTGCATCATTATTGCCAATTACACTTTGCAGTTACTCATGGATTTTCATCTAATTGTTTTATGAACTGCAACTAATTAATCCTCTCATTCCACTCAGCTCAACAGACGCTATTGAGAATCATCTGCATTTTTGTTTCAGATGAAGAACCACAGCAGAGATTTCAGGAAGTTTGTCAGTGTAATTAGAGGAGTCAAGGTGGTGGAAATTGTTCTCCCATCACTTGGAATCTGGGCACAGCTCTGGCTATGCATCTGTTATTTGGAGGAGTCACACCATAAAATTAATAGCTGTGAGATGAAATGAGGATGAGTCTTGTTGTCTTTTGTTTGATGTGTCTCAATTTCTGAAGAGGGTCAGGGCCAACCTATTCCATTGACAGAGAGACACTGGCAGACACTGTCTGCCAGTCAGTTGTTGAGATTTAGTTCAGAGAGACTGGCAAAAGTCATCCTGAGTGCTGAAACATTTTCCTTTTCAATTATCTTATTTCTCTGCTTCCTATCAGGCTTCATGCTGAGGCAAGTCTGTTGCTGAATGCTGATTACCTGCAGTTCGAAGAAAATGATATTTTTTTTCTACAGGCAATTTTTCCAGTTCTACATGCAGGAACACAGACAGCTTCTCCATGGACTGTGGTCACAGTCAGTGCACTCTCTGATGTACAGAGATGTACAACAGAAATGACTATGCTGTTTAAAGCACTGAGTCCATAGCTTGGAAATATTTTGCTTTTCATTCACTTTCCAATCCACAGCTTCCCAGCTGCAAATAACCACATCTGTCTTCTAAACATCTTTCTGCATCAGACCACCCTCGAATAATCTCAGTACCTAGGGATGAGGTTTTTTCAGTGTGCCCCAGCTGTACCCCAGTAGAGAGGCAGGGCCAGAGAGCTGAAGGACCAGAGCACTGCCTGATCAGCATGCCAAGTAAAGAGCACTCCTAGCTAAGCCAAATTTGACCAGCCCAGTGAAACCAACTTGTTAAATAAACCTGAAGGCAGAGTGATCTCTCAGAAAGTACACTATCATGCCCTTCCTATCCTTCACTCTTGTCCCTGCCCAGGTCAGCTGAAAGGGATTTTGTTTTGCTTGTCTCAGCTATAAGCTCTCTACTTGGACCATGTCCAGAAAAGGTCAGCAAAGCTGGGGAAGGGTCTGGAGCATAAGTCTTATGAGCAGCAGCTGATGGAGCTGGGGCTGTCTAGTCTGGAGAAAAGGATACTTAAGGGAAAATTGCCCTCTACAGCTACCTGAAAGGAGGCTATAGTGAGATGGACGTTGATCTATTCTCTCTGATAACAAGTTACAGGATGAGAGAAAATGGCCTCAAGTTGTGCAGGAGAGGATTAGATTGGGTATTAGGAAAAATTTCTCCATTGAAAGGGTGATCAAGCACTGCAACAGGCTAGCCAAAGAAGTAGTGGAGTCACCACCCCTGAGGGAATTTAAAAGATATGCTCATGTGGCATTTGGGGACATGATTTAGGCGGACTTGGCAGTGCTCAGTTAATGGTTGGGCTCAGTGATCTGAAAAGTTCTTTTCTAGCTTAACAGGTTCCATGATTCTTCTATGGTCTTGTTCTTGCAGCATACATTGCACTGGCAGATTGGTCCAAATGCATTCATTGGTGCCAGGTTTCTGCTATCAGTATTCATTGGATTCAGCTGAAAAAGTTTAAACCAGAACTGAAATGCAGGAAAGAAGTTCTTGCTGTACAGACTGTACTGCCTGACACATTGGATAGACTCACCACGGCTCATGTTACAAAACTGCTATTTCCTTTTGTTGTAACATTGTGTATCTTTTAAATGTTTCCATTGTGAACAAAATTACCACCTCACTTTAAAAAGCTGTGTAGGCTATGATGTATGTGGGTGGTGACAGCTGTTTATAAAGGTGATGCAAAATGTAGGGTTGCTGAAAGATCTAAACTGCATCGACACTAAAAACTTCAACAAGACTGAAAAAAGGAAAACCATTTTAGTTGTGTACTCACAATTTACCCGGTCTTAAAAGGAAGAAAAACATGCTTTCCTCCAGGGAGTCCTCTTGGAAGTACAACTCACTATTCAGGGTTTTTTAGAGATGTGAAGACAATGCCATTTTTTCAGCATGGATAGAGGATTTAAAATCTCCATTCTGTTAGGTGGGCTGTCATGTAAAAAGAGGGAATACATGAGATGTGCAAGAAGATAAAAAGGAATTTTTTCTTGGCAAGGACAGCAGGCTTTGCCCTAGCTGAGGACAAAACCTCTCTACCCTCATGATCTGCTGCAAAAGCTAAATTCAATGCTTCTGTTTGTTGCCTGACCATTTCTCTTCCCCCGAGCTCCCAAAGGAGGAGAGAAGAAAGACTAACAGTGTGGAAAGGGAAAAAGAAATTAGGAATTAAATCCTCAAGCATTTTTTGAAAATACAATTTCATAAAAAGCCATGTACATATCATTGCCAAAAGAAGAAAACTTAATTTTTAAAATTTTAAGTTTGAAAATTTTTCCCTTGATACGTTTTGCAGTTTTACAAAGGAATGTGGCATAAATGATTTCTGGAGATATTTTCTTCAGTGTTCAGCAAGCACAACCCATGAGCCTGATGCCAGAGAGGAACTATGGTAACTCCATGTCCAGTATGACCTGCATGATGCAAGGCTGAAAATTCTCCAGCTATTTCTGCAGCATGGGCTGTATTTTCAGGTGGGTTGTATTTTTACACATGGGCTCTTATTCCAAGTGGGGCAGCTGAAACTCAGCTGCTCTGAAAAGCCATTTTTTTGCATACATCACTCTTTGGGAAAGCTGTTGGGCTTCCACTACCACTGCATGGTGTCCTGGGCCATACTAAAAGGAAAATAACAAGTAAGAGGGGAAGCAAAGATTATTAAAGGATTCAATTCTTCTCTTTGCTTCAATCTTCACAAAAATTGAAGACAATAGGATAATTTTAATGAAGTAGTTACGGAAGAGAGAAGTTCACAAGAGGCTAAAGAGCAGACTGAAGTATATTTAGCTAATGGAGATGTGCTACAATTCCTTGGCAAAGCAATATTAGAAAGCATTTTATAAGGGAATTTAAAGAAGCAGCTAATGTAGTCTGTAAAACCCTAGCACTTAGCTCCATTTATGGAGATTAATGGAGAACAGGGAAGGTCTTGGAAGACTGGAAAAGAATCAATACTGTGCATTTTTAAAAGGTAGATGGTCCATAACTTTCTATTTTTTTTTCGTGAACTTTGATAACTGCAAAGATTCTGCTCAAGTTATTAATTTTGATTTGCAAGATTATAAAATGGGTTTATTAAGAAGAGAGCATAATAATCTAATTTCCTGACAAGCTGTCTGGCCTGGTGAATTAGGAAAATGACCTAAGTTAGTAGAATTTTTGGCAGTGTCTCCCAGGATAGTCTCAAAAGAGGCATTCTTAAAAGCAGGCAATACATATAAAAAAGGTGACCACCAAAATTTACAATTGCTGTATGAAAGAATACAGCTTTCAAAGAGAAATGGTGAAATTTTTGTCAGTCTGGGAAGGTACTTTGAATATGGAAAGACCTGTCAGAATATTTTGACCTTTTGAGTACATCCAGGTTGTATAAGCATTACAGCAAGCAAGGTGTTGGGGAAGCTATTGGCCCTGCACTGAGTTTGTGATTACACTGAACTCTGAAAAAAAGTAAACTGGTATCATGGCATCTGCAGAAGATGTTCTTTCCTGGTTAAATTTTCTCATTATCTTTATAAAATATGTGCATTACAGTTTTAAAATATCACAGTTGAAACCAGAGGCCTATGATTAATTTCTGTGGTAAAACTTGTACTTCCTCCCATCCTGCCCAAGAAAGAAGCACAGGTTCTCTCATATCCTCTATAATTTAATGCATCCAAAAGGTCAGTGGCCATGAATATAATTTCCAGTCCGGGACATTTGCATAGCAATCAGTCTGAACTGAGTTTTGTTCTAATTGCTTTTGGTTAATTATGCTTTATCCTTATGGTTAATGATCCCTTATATCATGGTTTTAATGGACTGCTTTTTAAATGAAGAGCTTTTTCTTATGGGTTTCTGTTGTGTTTTTTAAAAATCCAGCCACTTTATTTTTATATATATTTTTGACATCATGAAAACAGCTTTTCTACCTCTTTAGTATTCTATTGGGTAGTTTGAAGCAGCTTATAGCTTGATACTTAACATTAAAATGTAAGAGCATGTGGTGACAGAGCCCTGTTTGGATGCCAGGTGCTCACAAAAGCTATTCTATCACTCCTCCCCTCAGCTGGACAGGAGAGAGAAAATATAATGAAAGGCTGTGGGAAGAGATAAGGACAGGGATAAATAACTCAGCAGTTACTGCCACAGGACACACTCATCTTTGGCAAACTGACTTAATTTATTATCAATCAAATCAGAGTATGATAATGATAAATAAACCCAAATCTTAAAACATCTTCCCACCATTTCTACCTCCTTCTCAGGCTTAATTTCACTCTTGATTTTTTTTACCTCTGCTCCAGGGGCACAGGGGGAACAGGGAATGGAGGCTACAGTCAGTTCATCACTCACTCTCTCTGCCACCCTTCCCTCCTCTGGGGGAGGACTCCTTGCACTCTTCTGCTTCAGCTTGGGATTCCTCCCACAGAGGGCACAGTTTTCTGTGAATTTATATACAGTGTGAGTCCTTTCTACTAAGGTCATTCATGGACTGCTCCAGCGTGGATGCCTTCCATAGGGTGTGGTATTTCAGGAACAGACTGCTCTGTGAGTGGATCCCTCATGAGGTCACTGTCCTGCCAAGTCCTGCCAAGAGCCTGCTCCAGCATGGGTTTCCCACAGGGTCACAGTCTCCTTGGGGCATCCACCTGCTCTGGCATGGGTCTCTTCCATGGGCTGCAGGTGGATCTCTGCATCCCTGTGATCCTCCATGGGCTGAAGGAGGATCTCTGCATCCCTGTGATCCTCCATGGGCTGCAGGTGGATCTCTGCATCCCTGTGATCCTCCATGGGCTGCAGGGGCACAGCTGCCTCACCATGGGCTGCACCATGGGCTACAGGGGAATCTCAGCTCCAGTGCCTGGAACATCTCCTCCCCTTCTTCTGCACTCACATATTGAGTTTCTGCTCTCACATATTCTCAATCTTTTCTCCAGCTGAAATTGAGTAGTTTTTTTCCTTCTCTTCCTAACTCTCCTGTCTCCTAGGAGATATCATCTACCTGTTACCACCACTGCTGGTGGGCTCAGTTTTTTCCAGCAGTGGGTTGGTTTTGGAGCAAACTGGAACTGGCAGCATTGAAAAAGGGAAAAATTCTAGCTGTGTCTCACAGAATCCACTCCTGTAGCCCCCATTGCTACCAAAACCTAGCCATGAAAACCCAGTGCACAGGCCTGCAGATGGCTTATTCAAGAGCAGATATTCATATTGGAGATGAAAATGAGATATGGTGCAAGTGGGATGTTCATCACCCTTTATGCTGGTTTTCCAGAATGCATTCCCAATAACTAATTCTCAGCGAAATAAAATTTCTCATTTTTCCTGGAGTTGGGGACTAGACAATTATGATGGCATTAGGTCCAAGGCAGTTCATTCGTTGGTTTACCTGGAAATAAAAGATCTGAAAGCTTCCAGCTTCAGCAGTTCATTACTCTGCCAAGTACATTGGCAGGAGAGAAGGTGAAATACTATAGATGTCTGGAAAATACTTTTTTGCTGGTAACCTGCCTGGCTTTTAACCTTGAAGTTAATCAAAGTTGATAGTATTCCATAAAGTACTTTGATTTAAGAAATATACAACTGTAGAATGCCTAATTGGAATTCTTCAAAGCAGTGGCGACTGCCAAAGAACATAGAACATCTTTTCATCTCCATTTGATTTGTTGTGTCATGCCTTTGTCTGAGACTTCTGATGTACAAGCTGAAGTGAATATTCAGTTAATCTTAAAGCCCCATCACACTTTTCCAAGAGTGAGAAATTCTAGATGTCAAACTACTGGAAGCACAGTAAGCAGACACAGCATATAGATACTTCTAAAATTCTAAAAATCAGGTGTAAAAGTTTCACAGGCAGGAGAGTTATCAAAGTAAATATGGGTGCATTCTTTTCCTTTACCATGTCCCATATAAATTTTAGAGAATTTGTAAAAGATGGGTGACTGGGTTCTGCTTCCATACCAGAACTTTTAATGTGAGAAGAATAACATGGTCTACCACAGTACCACAGTGCCTGGTGTAAGGAAATAAGAGAGAGTAAATTCTATGGGGCAAGGCAGACTTTCTTTTGTATGTGCTGCCCATGGATTAACAAAGTCAAAACATCTGAGTGCTGAAGAGGAAAGGAGCTGTCCAGGTTGATTTAAGACCATTTATTTTATAAGAAATTTTACTAAGCTGTCCTGAAACTCTCCTACAATGAGGCTTAGTGACTTAGCAGAAACAAAAAAAAGGCAGCTCTTTGCATTAATCTTCCTAACTAATCAGAATGCTTGCAAGTGAGCTGGAAGATTCCAGAAAGAACTGGAAGATTGGTTATAAAGGATTTTATTTTATGTATAGGGTGCTGAAAAAGACAAGAAAAGTACAACCAACTCTCTTCCCCTTCCCTTTCACCTAAGATTTTTTATGAGGCTCAAGTGTCACAGCAAAGTCAGTTTGGCACATTAAAATTTTCCAAACTCCATTTTTTCTGGTTTAGCTAATAGATTAAAAAGGATGGTGGTGTTTTGTATGAAAGCTTATTTTCCGCCTGTTTTTCCCTTTGTCTTTTTTTTTTTCATCAGATTCTCTGAGAGATCAAAAAAATCCTCACCAAGTCACCTCTCAAGACCTATTCTGCATAACAGACTCTGCATGTTAGCTCAGGTATAAAATAAAACCTTGAGTATACATGTGGAGTATTTGTCAAACTTGCACAAACTCACTTTTGCTTTAGTGAATGGCACTTTCCAGTTTTAATATGTGATTATTCCATTATGTGACTAAACTGTGCATGACGAGAGACACCCAATGATTTCAGTCTTTACCATCTTCTCACACAAACTTTGTTCCCTTTTCTTATTAGATTTAAGATAGCAACTTCCCAGACTGTCTTTCCCATGATTCTTTGATGACTGGACTGCTGTTTTTTGCCCCAGAATAAATATATTTCTGGTTTGAAATAGCAGACCCCTTTCCTTAATGTCAACAAGTGTCTATTTGTACATCAGGTCAAATTTCTTCTGTCAGCTGTATTTGTACAGCTCTTTGTATTTCTCAGTATTATGCCTACAAAAATTGCCTCAATTTAAACATTCTTTAGTGAATATTGGTATATCCACTATGAAATCTTTGTCCTACAATTTTAAGCCTGAGAAGATATCAAAGCTGTATTTAAAATATACCTAGACACAAGGATGAACCTGCAGGAAGTTATACATTCACAGGCAAGAGTTGTGATGGAATGCACGTGCCTGGGAGTAAGGGACATACTCTGATTTTACTGCCATAGCATCTATCATGCTGTATGTCATACAAAGGAGCACTGAGTTCCCAGAGTTATAGCAAAACACTGCTCTCCCTTCATCCCTTGCCTTGTTTTCTGTCATTTACACTGAAGATAAGCAAGGTCTTTTTTATTATTCTCTTTAAAATTTGAAATTACCAAAAATATTCAAAATAATTTTTAAGACAGAGCCTGCTGGGGAACTGCTTGGGAGACAATAGTCTCTAATCAACTGCAAGCCTTCACAGAGGCTCTGGAATATGACGCCATAATAATTTAAAAGAAACTCTCTATATTTGCAAAATGGAGTAATTCGGACTGATTTCCCCAGTGTCCTTTAAACACAGTAACATATTTTCAGCAGATCAACAAATTAATAAAGATTTAAGTCTGAGATTTACTTCTGGGGGCAGGGACATCAACTATCATAACACCAATCTCTCTGAAGGTCTTGGAAGCTTCTCTAGGCTGCAAGAAATGAGCAGGGAGAGGAAGGGGTGCTGGCATGTAAGTGAGGTCTTGGTGTCTGAAACAGGAAGGAGGTGTCCTTTCACCAAACAGGAATCCAAGGTCTCAGTCAGACTTTTGGATCAAAAAAGTGGGGCAATAAAGTATTTTCCTTGTAGTATTAGTAGCAGAACCTGTAGTGCAGGTGTTGATGCAATGAATTCTGTCAGGTTTCACAGTGCTGCTCTGAGATGTTACTCTTCCTACCTGGAAGAAATTCTGGTAAAAGTGTGGGGAAGGTGCACTGAAATATCTTCCAGGAGGAAAGAAATCAGTGATTATGGTGAACATTCCTTCTATCTCAGCAGAAGAAATATATAGTGTCCTTTTGTCTTAAATATCTGGCTGCATCTCTTAGTAATTACTAAAAATTTGATCGAATCTGTCTCCTTTGCCTGGAAAATATTTAGGCAACTGTAGTTGTATTACTCTCCCAAGTGGTTTTTTCCTTCTAGTTTTACATTCAAATAATGCTGCTTTTGCAGATAACATTGTCAGGAAGAGAACACCATTTAAGAGTACCACTCCTATTTACTATTTTGGGGCAGTGAAAATGAGAAAATTGCATCTCTGCAGTTTGGTTCATCTGCCTAAAGCTTGAGGTGTGAGCAGCTGTCAGTGAACTCCAGCTGACTACTGCATGCACTGTTCTGCTGAGGATGGAAGGAGGATGAAAACCTGCATGCCCACCTTACAGAGTGATGTTTTCTCAAAGAAATCTGAGCAGTGAAACTCTGAGGACTGCCCAAGTGCAGTAATAACACAAAGTAGGAAAATAATATAGAAACCCTAGAACTGCAAAAGATAAGAATTTTTTTGCATGTATGCATAGATATATTTCTGAGAAAGAAAATGCATCTGAATGTTCAGGCATCTGAAACACGATGGAAATGCTTTTCTTTCTCTTGGACTTGTATTTACTATTGGTCCACGCATTTACATTTGAAATATCAGGTCAGAAGATTTTAATTCCAGAATTTTGAACGCGAAATTAGTTTACTGATTCAGAACACCAGGGAGGAGAAGGGAAAGGATGAGTGAGAGAAGGCACACAGGATGGAGGTGTTGTTGGGTCCACACCTTCACATGAGGTGCCTGCCATGTGATGCTGGTTTTAATGCTCTGCAGTTAAAGAGTGGATGAAGTATTTTATATCTGTGTGCAACCAGATCTAAAATGTGTGACACAGCTGCTGCATGGTTTTGTCACTGTATTAAACTAGGAAGCCAATTCTTAAGATGTGTTGGTGTTAATAATCATGCCTGCCAGAATTAACATACTGTAACTAAGCCTCCAACCAAATTCCTAGAGCGAGCACCCATGCATGTAATGACTTCCTACGCTGTCACTCTTCCTGAAATACAGAGTCTATCCCACAATCAATCAAGTGGAAGCTGGCAGAGATGATAGGCTGAGATGCTCTCTTTAAACTTGCAGAGACAAAACTGCAGTCTTTGTTTCAGCTAAAGCTGACAGAATGACCGAATAGTGCTTTGCTGCCAACCAAAATTGTTAATCTGTGCAAAAGCACACTTCAGACAAGTCAAGTTAGTCTTGTCAGAATGCCCCAGTGTTGCTACTGTAGTTACACAGAGCTCCTCCTGGCCCATACTTGACCAATAGAAAGTCTTGGTAGATTTTCCTCTGAGAGGTGCTGTGCTCTCTTAGGCAGAGAACTACCTGGCACGTTCATCAAATATATATATATACATAGTGACTGATTCAGAAAGGGAGCAGCAACTGATTCAGAAAGAGGTAAACAAACAATGCTGCCCTATTCATTTTACTACATGAAATTTGGATCAGAAAAAATAGTAGGTTTTTTTCTACACCAGTGCTTTCTCTTTCCCACAGTTTCATGGAAAATGGTAGCTACAAAAGCCAACAGTCTAGTATATCTTCCTATCTCCATTCTTCAGAATTTAATTCCACCTTGAATATGACAAAAGTTTTAGAAAGCTAGCAAGTTCAAGTTCTCAAAACTCTGTCAAGAGTACCAGAGAACAGTAGGGAAGTATTTCCACTGAACTAAGTAATTGGACATAAAATGTGTGATCAGAATCATACTTAACACCTCTAATACCATGAAAATCCTCCAGTAGAGATATGATTAAAGATGTGACAGAAAAATCAAGAGATAAAATTTGTTGCCACTGAAGTTTTACAATTAGATGGAATCTAATTAGTCAGTCATGAAATAAAAGGTGATGAATTACATATTCTGCACAACAATTGTTGTGCTAGAAACAATTACAAGTCGGGAGGGATGCTTTTAGCTTTGTCCTGCAGCAGTGATAACCTTTTTCGTTAGCAACAACAATACCTGACTAGTCTCTTTGGTAATCATAACTTGTTTTTCACTGCTGTCAAGGTACTCTTGGCACATCTGTTTTAATATTTTATAATGTGTTGACCTTTCTTTTCAAGGAATTTGAAATCTTATTTTTTATTCTCAGTCACAGCAATATATTTTAGAATATACAGTATTTGCAAGGTCTTTCACAAGGGATGAACCTTTTGTTCTGTGCTTGCTTGGTCTTCACCTAAGATAGGGGGATCCAACTGCTATAGGAATACAGATTTGTAATAATAATGGATTCTTTGTTCTCTCTGGTGTAATGGAGATTCATGGTAGATCCTTTCAAACTGAAGCTGAGTTACTGGAGTTGAGTGTCTGGGCTCAGTTCCAGCAGCTTAGACTCTAACTCCCTGCTAATGCTGCTCAGCAGACAAAGCTAGTTATTACTGTGCTCTGTTCTAGTGGCTGCCACCAGATTAAATACTTGGGAGAAACTCAGTAGCATCCTTACAGCTTTGCCAGCCTCAGAGGCTGCAGGCTGGTGCAAACCTGTTCTGCCTGCAGACTGCACCAGAAGCAGCTCCAAGATGTGATATCAGTGCTTGTGAAACCCTGGTGTGGAGGCTGAGCTGTTAACTCCAGGCAAGGTGTATAACCTCAAGCTGTGCAGTGCTATGCTATCGCCACAGGCTTGCTCATCCTAGAAAAAGGAAGGTTAAGTTGGGCAGCCAGCCATCACTGATCTAGGGAGGGATCATAGTGAAGACAGGCTCTTCTTGAAAGTATACAATGAGAGGATGAAGATTGATGAGCACACATTGCAGCAAGAGTAATTCCTTGTGGACATAAGGAAGAAAAGTGCTCAGTGTGAAAGAGGTTTAGCACTGAAAGAACTTGAGCAGAAAGTCCATGGAGTCTCTGTCCTTGGAAACATTTAATGCTGGATTGGATGAGGTGTGAGTTCACAGTCTGCTCACAACTCAGAAATTTGAAAGAAATTGAACTTTGAATTCAAATTCTTCTTTTGAATTCCTCTGTTTGAAAGAAGGTTGGGCTCTAGGACCTCAGATGTCCCAGTTTCTAGAGTTCAGTGGGAAGGAGGCATATTCTACACATCTCTGTCTCTCTGTCTCATACTGAAAAACTCATTTTTATGTAAAAATACATTTTCCAGCACAGCAGGATTTAATTTTGGGATTGTTTTGTATTGGTAACTTATTGTTGGTTGTTACAGTATGAATGCAAAATACCACTGTAGTCCTCAGGAAAACAAATTTGTGAGGAAAAATGTTCATGATCTTCTGGTCATGCCACAGAATTTTCAATGAACTGAAAAATAGTCTGGTTTTGGTTGCCACCTGTAACCTCACAGAAGCATGTCCAGTTCTCAGGTTCCTCAACCTCAAGCTAGTGTTGCAGCGCAGACAGTTTATTGCAGAGCTCAGCCCATACTTCCAGTGTACCAATGTACACATACCGGTCTCCTGCTCTGTCTTGGGAGCAGAGGAAGTATCCACACACAGGAAGAAGACTGTCATTCCTGCATTTGTAGAATGTAAAGCTTGTGGAGATCTCAAATTCCCTCTTCACACTCGAGATGCCCATTGACATCAAGTGAGAGCAGGAAGACACTTCTAACTTCAGTTCAGCCACCACCCCAAGTCTTGTTTGATCTAGTGCATCCCCTCTCTCTCAGTCCCCCATTTCCAGGCTGCACTGTGATCTGAGAATTAATTAGAGAAAAAGAGAAAAAAATAGAGAACTTAATTGAGGAAAAAGCACCAAGCCTGCAGAGAGCCACTCTGCTCCCTTGCCAAAGGATAAGGTCTTCAATGCAACTCAGATGCAACTCCTGACCTAAGTACTATGTTATTGACAACTTTCAGGATAATATACTTTAGAAAAAAGCCATGGCAAAGCATATCTATATGTCTCTGTCTCCATATCTGTCTGTCTATCTATCTGTCTGTCTGTCTGTCTGTCTATCCACACATACTTCTGTTTTTCCAGTCCATTTCCATTTCTCTGTCTCTAAGGCACTTCAGAATTTCACAGCTCTTGATAGACCTGTCTTCCATGAATTTGTCCAGCTCCTCTGGGACACTGCATCAGCAGAAGCAACACGTTGTAGTAGGGAATCCTGCAGGAAAAAATTATTTCATTTGGTTAGTTTTAAATCTGTTACCCAGTAAAACAACGTTTTGTGATTAGTTCATGTTTCAAAGAATTGGTTGCAAACCACCTTGTGAGTTCCCATGTAGGGAGAAGTTTTGGATTTCCTAAATGAGTCACTGGAATTATTTAGGAAGGACAACCCTAAGTTCCTTATTAAAATGACAAAAACATTTAGCATTTTCAGGACTCTCTCATATCAGTAGTTCCATGGCAGATTTTTATGCAATGCATTTTCTTAACATGCTGAGATTTTCTTTTTCATGTTTCTCATTAGTCCATAGTGGTTTCTGGCATGAGTAGAACAATTATACCAGACCCAAAACACTTACACACATTAGAAATACTTGAATTAAGCAGTATTTTACTGATAGACTTAATTGAATTTCTGTTGACATAAGGTGATATAAATTCTTTATACTTTCCATTCTTTCAACAGAAGAGGTACCAAAGTGGAGATTATTTTTGTTCTTTTCTTTTTGACTCTGTCTAGCTCAAGAACGACCGTCTTCTAGGAAAAGTGCCAGAGAAATAATTCATTTTTTTTCAACTTTCATGTCACAGTAGGAAAAAATGAATGGAGAAAAGACCCTTGCCCATATACTCCTATCCATGAAGCACAGTTCGTGGTTCTCCAGAGCTGATTGCCTACTCTAACAGACAGAAATTAGTGCCATAACTCTTAAAAAATTCCACTGAACTTTCCAGGACCTGGGATCATGAAACAAATACTCATTTTCTTCTCCCTGCCTCCTTGTAGGGCTGCAATTCTTTCATGAATCAAGAATCAATGTGGATCTACTTCCTTAACAAAGGGTAAGTTCTTCAATGCAACTCATATGCAACTCCTGACCTAAATATCCTCCTATTGACAGTGAATGTGGAGACAGCTTATGGCTGGCTATTATGAGAACAATGTTTGTACACACTGTTTTCCTCCTGACTTTCAAGCTTAATAAGAATGCTCACATTATAACTCATCTCAGTGAAGTAATTATGTGTAATTGCATAATTACCCGTTACAGCTGTTTGACTTACTGGCACTTAAATTAATTAAACTAATGTGATGCACAGCCACAAGATAATTTAAAACAAGGAAACCTTAGAATGATCCCCCTTGAGGGTGTCTATGCAGGCATTGATAATGTGGTTGAACAAAAAGTGAAACGTGGATATTAAATCTTTTCTTGTACCTAGAGCTTCTACACAGTTTACTTTTAAGTAGTGATGAGACACAATTAAATTATAAACTCTGTAATAATCCTAAACAAAACAAAATACAAAGCTCTGAAATTAAAATAATCTCTTGCTCAAGAATACTTGCCATACTCCAAGTTGTAGGAAATCAAATTTATTGCAGGCAAATAATCATAGACTTATTTATGATAAATATTTCTCAGTGGTGGCCAAAGCTACACTTGGACTCAGCTCAGTACCTGCTGGTATCTTTTATTTTCCTCTAGTTTAAAATTCAGTGTTTGACTCTTGTGCTCAGTCAACTCTTATATGGAAATTACTTTAATAGATTGGCTTTTTCCTCATACGGTGAACTCCCAAATAATATGAAAAGGCATAAGATTCAGATCATGAACTTCAATAAAGAAAACTGAAGGATTAACATAATGAGTAGCAAACAGAATTCTGTCTTAAATCTATAGTTTTGGAGATATTCATAATCCTACAATTGCTTTGGTGAAAAGAATGTGCTACTTAGTTTTGACTCAGAAAAGCACAATTTATGTACTTACTGTCTTCATCTGAAATTTGGTCTATGAATTTCTTCAAAGAAAAATGTCAAAATCCACTCTTGCTGCAACAGATGAACAAAGCCTTCATTCTGTTTCCTCCCCAGCCTTTGCCTGCTATTGAACTTTGTTGCTATAAATAGAGGGTCTGGTTACTGTGATGTGTTTTACTTGTAATAGGGATAAGCAGAGAAGTTCTGCTCTGTGCTCTGAAAATCTGAAAGCAGTTCCTGTAGAGAACAATGTTGAAAGCCTAAATACTTTTCTATGAAGGAGAAAGTTAGTTCTGAGTTCCTACAGATTTTCTGCCCTCTGAAGCTGTCTGGGGTAGGTTGTCACTTCATACATTGAGGAAACAGCTTGCCAGGGTAGAAGACTCTCCTCTTGAGAAAACTGCAAGCAGAACAGAAGCACTTGACTTCCTCAGGGGAGAAATTCTATGACCTCTTGCAATGTTTTCCACAAACAGCAGCAGCACAAACACTACACTTAGAAAGTAAGAAAAGACAGAGTTGTCCTTGAGACTGAAGCTGCTTGCACAAACCGAAAGTTGCTTGGAGAAGATGCCAGCCACAGAAAGGAAGAGGCACCTACTGCTATGTATTATTTCATATTAATTTATGCTTTTTTATGTCTTAAGACGTATTTTCATGGAATTAGCAGATAACCACAAGAGGATCTATTAATCTAATAAGGTATTACAGTGTGTAATACTGCATGCAGTGCTTTCCTCCTAATATTTTACCTATTCTCCAAATTTTCTTTCACTTTTCTGAGGGGTAATTTGAAGCATTTTGCTACACTAGTGTGCCTCAGGTGACTAGGATGTTTTAATGCTTCTTTTGGTGACACAAACCAAGTATTTTAATGGAGTGTTTCAAACTGCTGCTTAAAGCTGAGACATCGTAAGGTGCATGTCAATGTCTTTTGTGAGTTACCTGGCTAATGCTCTATAAATTAGATTTTTTTTTATTAGCCATGTACTGTGAGTCTCCAGATACAGTTTCTAAACTGTTCTTTGACTTCTTTGCACAGAATGATTGCTGCCATACAGAGTTCACCCTTGTTTATGCTACACATGGGCCATTAGAGATACTTGAATGCCTTCTTTCCTAGCTTTTAAAATGGAGAATCTATATTCATCCTTCATGGTCTGCTGAGGCAGGGCTCAGGGACTAGTTATGTGATTTCTGGGAGATCTAACCACAGCAAAAGTACCTTGCAGTTACTGACTGCACAGATCCATTCTGGACTGCACTGTACTGCTCTCTGTGTTTTCTCATAGCTGAAGCCTGGGTCTGTGAAGCAACTGACAAAGACTATCTTAAAATTCTCTCTAAGAATATGATTTTGGCTGCTTCCATGCTGGGAACTTGTTTCTAACTAGAGAATGAAAAGCCTGCTTCTATTGTGCAGATGAGCTCTTCATCTTGATACTGAACAGACAGCTTGGAGTGTTCACAAAGGGAATCATGATCTTGCTCTTCTCATCCATGACAGAACAGAGGAAAGAACTACTTTAAACCCAGAAACTGCTTGATGATAAAAAGATGAGCTGAAGAAAAAAGGATGAGAGGGTTTCTTTGGTCAAAGGGTTTCTTTTTTTCACACAGCTTCTCCTGCTTTGGGAGTTAAACACCACACAGGGTGCCAGCCTGCTTTGGTACCAAAGCACAGTCGTGCTTTTTTTTTGTTTGAATTATATTGTTTGAATATATGACCATCATAAGTGTGGGAGAAAAGCTTCCATCAACTCTGAGAAGTTAGTTCTTCTGAAAAAGCCCAGTGCTTGCTTCACCATGTTACCAGTGTGGATTCACCTCAGCTTGGCCACACAATGTAGTTGCTGCTCCCTTGGCCAGCCTCCAGTCTCACCACTAATTCAGGGTATTTTACCTGTGTACACTTTCTGCATTAGGAAGAGATAAACAAATGCCAAAAGATAGAACATGTTGAAGAGCTGTCCTAATGGCATATGTTTGTCCAAAATTATCACCCTCCTGCTACGTGGTTATTGTGAGCTAATTAATGCAGCCCAGAGAACAATTAATGTTCTCCTGAGAAAATACTCTAAACCACTGTATCACACCAAAACCTGAAATCAGAACAACAATGAGGGTTTTTTGCAAAGCTCTCACAGCAGGTTTTGCATCAGGAAGTTCCAGAGCTGTCACACTGCTTTTTATAGCTCCTCTTTTAACACTTTCTTGATGAAGAAACCCTTTTCTTGGAGACATCAGAGATGGATTGGCTGTTACGGTACTCCAGTGCTGCTCAAGAAGCTAAAACAGAAGCTGGATTACCTCTATTGGAAACCCATAGAGGTAACAAGCAGTCAAATATGTTGAAGTAGTGCTTGCCAATATCTTAATCCAAGACCAAATATGTTAGCATCATTAAAATATGTTCTTGTGTAAATGCTATTGGCAGAGCATCTGCAAATCTAATGCAACCTTCTCTGTAAATATTTGGGGCTGGATTTTTAAAATTTGAGCTTACTAAAAATTTTTTTGGGTTACAGGGATAGCAATGGCAAAGCAATATAAAAACGATGTCAAGCCCTGCCACTTACACTGGTTTTGATAACAATCATGCAGTTCAACTCTTGATATGATAAAGGATTTTGCATGGTTGTCTCATGATTTTGACTATACAGTGCATTTTCCAGACCTCTGGGCAAAGGCCAGTACATTTTAAGTTATAGTTGCTCCTTTACATAGTTAAGTTTCAACAATGCACACTGAAATTAATTGCCATTAAAACATCAATTTATTCACATTAAAGCTCTTATTAGCAATGCTTTCCTATATAAACTAGGAATTTCCTTCTTGCCATTAAATTTCATGTTACTGGCATCCTTTTATATTTTTCCCCAAACGATATGGAACACATGGTCTTAATGAGACTATAATTAACCATTGAATTTAGTTGTATATACTAAGAATGGATATTTTCTACCAATCTGTAACCCTCCATAGTTCAATGAACACAGAAATCTTTTTTGCTTGAGAAAATGCAAACAACTGGCTTTTTAAAGGCACCTTATATGTCTTTCTGCAAGTCAAAGATTTACATCTTAAAGCACTTCATTATTCATATGATGTTAAGCATGAGAATAATTCTATTAAAATCGTTACCTAAATTAGGCCTTGATCAAGTGTTTGCCTGAATGTAATTTTAATTAGGAGAGCATTGCATACAGGAGATAGGTGACAGGCATAATTTGCCTTCCCACTAATCTATTTCTTCCTCATCTCTGCACCTATGGGCTTTGTGTTGGCCTATGGATGTTTAAAAAATCTGACATTACCTGTACAAACTAAGAGCCAACACACAGGGAGTGAGGTTACTCTCCTGGCTGGCATCAGTTCTGTCAGATAGGGAGATGATGTGAATGAACCTACTTTTCCTTTTACATGTGTGAAATTCCTGAAGTTTACGAATTTCTTGAAAACAAAATACTGATAAGTGTTCCAGAGTAAATTTCTTTTACAGTTATCTGCTTTAAGTTTTACGTGTACCTGAATTTTCAGAGTAATATTCTAGTCTCCTTAGAAATCATAGGAGATAGGCTAATGCCTTCAAATAGGCTAGGATCTCGCCTGTACTACTCCAAATCCTATTCAAACAGAAATACTTCTGTGCTTCAATATTTAATATATTGAAAATAAGTTTCAGGAATACTATATTAAAATTAAAATTAGTCTAATATTTTAGTCCTCTCTGTAGAAGAAATTAATTTAAAGAATAAGAAAAGTGAGTTTCCACTTTTTTGTACATAATTTTATATCAAAGGGAATATTAAAAATAGCTTTTCTTGTATTTGTAAGCATGTGCTCCTTGTGACAATCTATAGTAGGTACGGATATTTGTGGATACATTTTTCTCTGAGGTTCTACTCCTGAAGTTTTAATGTATTACCAAAAATACTTTTCCCTTTAAATTTGCCTTCAAGCTCCAGATGTCATGTGTGCCTATTGGCAAGCATTTCTTTTGTTATGCCCACCAACTGTAACAGGCTTATTTGTGGATTAGCTGTGTCTCAGCTGTAAAATTAATTCAGGAGCACAGCCTGCTGTTCCAAACGAAGCCATAACAGAAGGAAACGTTGTTTCCCTGAGTTTGTCTTTTAAAGATTTGTATAATTGGTTAATGCTGTTTTGTCTTTTTGTTTTTTGGAGACAATCAATACTTTGTCATGTGTAACTTTTATTTTCTATTTTCAGTACATTGCAATATACAAACAGCAAAGTCAGATGATCGTGTCCTCTAGTATGCACGGAACCAGAGAGCCCTAATTAACTGATTTTATTGTATAACAGATTTAGCAATTAATTTTGAGTCACACACCCATGAACCAAACACTTCAGTTTTCAGCTTTCTGGATTTTTAAAAATTTAAATCAGTTTTTGCAGAATAAATGTATATTTTCACTTTTTTGCCACTCTCAGTAAAATAGAAGGCAGATGGCTCAGTGCCTAAAACCCTGCTTTTGCACTCAGGTGCTGCAGGCTCTGTTCCTAGGCCAGCGTTTCTGCCTGAACGTGCAAAGACACCACAAGATGTGGGGGAGAGAGCTGACACTTCCTTTATGGATGTTTTCTTAATGCACCAGATATATTTTTGGACTGAGCCTGCCCTCAGTTTTGTCAGGTATTGCTCTTAGCTGGAAAAAAACCCTCCCTGCCAAAAGCAGTGAGGAGCCTTTCAGCTGAAACGGGTGTGTAGGGCACCCAGAGCCATTTTCAGTGCAAAACTTAAGAGGTGTTTAAAGTACTTTGGACTTGCATGGTTGAACAAGTTGGTGATCTGTGGACACCACCAAGCTGAAGCAATTGGTGATCTGTGGACACCACCAAGCTGAAGCAATGTGCTGTAGCTCTAGTGTTGGTGGCCTGTCCTGTCTGGAAGGAGATGCTGCAAATCAGCCTGTGTGCTGCACAACTTGGAGACAGAGAGCAAATGCTTTCCTCCAGCTGAGGCAGTGGAATACCAAGCTTTCAACACAAGCAGGACTGACTGTTGCTAGAGCCAGTTTAGTACTGAATTAAGGCAGCTCAAGGCTTTAAATAGCTAAAGATTACCACTGGGTAAGTTGCTTCCGTCCCTTTCCTTCTGCCAGCGCTCAAGACATTTCCTCATGCAACTTTTTAGGAAAATAGAAGACAAGTGCTTTGCAAAGGATAGTAGCTGGACTGTGAAAGTTATATCTATCTGTTATGACAGGGTTCATTTTTACACAAACAAAAAGCAAAATGGATGAGACTTGCCTTTAGAGGCACTTCCTCAATTATAAGTAAGCTTTCCTTTGCTCAGCTAACAAGTGCTGTATTTTTTCCTATGGTTCTTCCTCCATTTGTCATATAGCTTGTACTAGGGCAGAAGGCTGCCACCAGCACACTCCTGGAGTGAACCTCACCATCTAACCACTTTTCTGTTGTGACGTGAAGGCACTCTTACTACACCGGGTCTTTGTCTTAAACCAAAAGGTACCATTTTTGGAAAAGCTGCTCCCACTTTTGACCAATCCAGCCTGCATAGCCTTGAGCAGTAATCTCCATTAGGAATAGTCCACATTGCTTTTCCCTGAAAATAAAAAAACTATGAATACCTACTCTATACCTTCTTTAACTGAGTCGCTGCAAATAATCAGTTGAAATTAAACAGGTGAACCTATAAACTGGCCTCCACAACTAGCTCAAATAAAGTACAGAATTGCAGAAGGCTACTTGGGAAAGAAAGGACTGTCTAACATATGTGTAGCAAGGAATATCCACCTGATGGAGCTTGGGGGATAGAGGTTAATTATGTGGAGGAACAGGGGATACCCAAAGCTCTTCATGCTTCATGAGGCAGGAATTGAGGGAAGAAATACAGTGGAGTGAAGGAAGGAGGATAAGAGGTACTTCCAGGAGGACACAAAGGAGTGGAATGAACTGCAGCCTTTAGTTCCTTATAAAAGAAAAAAAAAGGTGAATGGTTGTCCAGGTGATAATTTAATGGAAACTAACCACTTCATGGAGAAATCTTCATGGTAAAGCCAAAGTATGAGCTAAATTTTCACCCTGTCCTTATTATTTTGTGCTATTGCAATTTTCTCTTAGCCTTTTTATTCAATCTCATCATGTTCAACTGTTTAATACTGTGAGTTAATAAAATGAGGACATACTCTTAGTCTATTTCAGATTCCTGATACTCAGGTGGACCCCAGTCCCGTGGGCTGCAACAATTGTGTAATGCCCATTGACAACAGTGCTCAAGGTAATTTAAAAACAGCACAGGGTTCTTCGAGGTGAGTTATTAGAACCAGGCATTTTTCAGGTGCTCATTAAGTAGAAGTAACAATAATTTTGGCAAATATACATGTAGCTCAAGAGACTTGCCTGGGTCTCACTTGCACTGGAGGAGAAGTCCTAAACCTTTCACACAAATACATTTGCATACACTTTATGTAACATAAAGCATTGAAAACTGATTTATACCCTACAGTCTCCCTCAGGCCCTGACCCAAGTCTAAACCACACATCACAAAAACAAAAGCTTCACTTTATCTGACTAGCATTGACAAAATGGGAAGCTCTTGATTATGATAAAGGCTTTGAATTTCTGCTCTCAGTATGAGGATGCTGGTGACATGGCTGTATCTACCAGGAGAGGAGAGAAATGTTACTTCTGTCTACAGCGCTCAGACTGGGTGGTGTTGGATCAAACCCCAGGCTTCTGTCAGCTGGCCAGAAAAATAATGTCACTGTCTTTGAGCATTGCACAGTGAAAGGCGTAGCTGCTTGCAGATCTTCAAGAGGTAGAAGAGCTAAATGGGTGAAAAGTCTTTATTTTTCTACAAATATTGCATCTTCCCAACACAACTCTGTGGGTACAGCTAAATCACAAGCATCTCTGTAACAGAGATGTAAAATGGCTCAAATCAGAGAAATCTGAACATGTTGAAGGATCTCATGTATATGTCAGAATTTCATTTGTGGCCTTAGTTTTGACACATGTTGGTGGAAAGAAAAATACATTTTGTGGGCTTCTACATTCATTAGATCAAGCCCTGAATTACAGTAATAGAGCTCCTCTTCAACAAAAGAACGAAGCTTTTTCTCTGACAATCTGTCATAATTATTTCTTGAAATAATTATTGTCTCCATAGTGATGGGTTTTGGAAATTCACCATGCAGTATTTCTGACATACATTCTATAAATTGCTGAGATTGAAGTGTCCAGGGCATAATGACTTTGCTGCCAACATTAAATTGACAAAGGGCAACAGATAAAAATGTACAACTATGCAACAGTTCTACAGTCTTTCACTGTAAAAATGTGCAATCCATCTCCTTTATTCCTGTTTAGCTCCTGAAAACTGCTGTTAGGAGGATAATTTAATCTTTTCAGTAAGATTATGAAAGGTATATCAAAGAGAAGCTATAACTTTAGAGAGTAATTTAAGATGGTTTGGATGACTTCAAACTGCGTTAGGAGGGCCCATTCAGGTTAGGACAAAGGCTCTATGTTTCCACACTGAAAGGCTGGGAAACAAAAACATTTCACCGTATCTGAAGGACTCATTTTACTTTGCAGTTCTTACATTCAGACTTTCTGTTCTTCTGTCCTCTTTGCAAACAGCACAAGAAATACTTCTAGTAATAGAATCTTGTTTCTATAACTCTTCCAGTTACAACCCTTAAATATTTCAGCGGATCAGCTAAGACAATTTCATGCAGAACTGGGCATGGTCTATTCCTGACCAGTCTATTTTCTAGCATATGTAACAAAAATGATAATGTGAGTTTTAAGGTCCACCTTAGCTTCTCCTTTGACCTGCAAAAAGAACTGTTCCAGAAGGTGTCAGGAGAACTCCTTCCAGAAGGACTGAGTCCCACATCAAGAAAGAAAAATTAAGAATGCATCTTCCAGAGGTTCAGCAGGATTATACATTACTGTTACGCTCTTTTAGGAACTGCAGCACTTACCCTACATCCACTGGAGGAAATCCACAGAAGAGAAGATAAAAGGAAACATCATACTTCATTTTTCAATCACTAGAATTAACTTTCAACACTGTGCAGGCAGTCTGGGAGAACTCTGTGTCCAACAACATTTTAAATAGAAATTGTTGAAATGAAGAATTAGCTTCATGCATGAATCTCATTGCACCTCTCTGGGGTGAGATAAATCTACCAGTGATATCTACCAGTTAGGTGCTCTCAAAGGTAAACTTGTGCTTATTTCTATTATAAAAATAATGATTAAATGACAAATCTTTAGTTTCCATTAAACTAAAATATTTTATGACTAAAATATGATTAGATTAGGGGTTCATTTTGCTTCCTGCAAAAGTATTTGAGCCTTTCCTCTCCTTTATCTTGTGTCAACAACACCCCTCAACAATATAATTCTCCTGAGAAAAGACTGCTTGCACAAATTAAGAACTGGATAGAAACTCAAAGCCTTTAGTTTGCTGACAGGTTTTCCACTAAAGAAAATGATAAGTAACTTTCAGTATAAATGTTCTGCAGCGAACTAATTCAAGGGATGTTCTAGGTTGCTGTAAATCATCAGATGTCACATTGCAGGTGTGCAATATGCTGTAAAACATATCTGCATATATATACAGATGTACCAAAACTGTCAATTAAGAAATTGCACTGATTCAAAGGTTCCATATAAACCTAATAAAACTTAGTAATAAATGAAATAAAACCAAATGAAGTATCAGATTCTTTGGCTTTATTATATATTATTCATTATATATTTTAAAATTAATTGCTTTGGTCTTCAATAGGTAAAAAATACGTTCACTTGTAGACCAAAATGCAATATTACACCTTACAAATTAATTGCATAGGAACAATTTTTCATGAGACTCTATCCATAGATTAACATTTTTGCTACTCTTTTCTCTACAATAGTCTGTGAATTATCAGAAGGAAGATTTAATCTATCATAAGATTGACCAGGAACAAAATATGAAGGAAAAAACAAGCTCTCAATGTGTGAATTTCTCACTGTTTTTAATCTGGTTTATTTTTGGCGCATGTATCAAGTTGGATTTCTCTAAATTAAATTGAATTCTACACATATTTGTATATTAAAGTTTTCACTAAAAGTATTTTTTTTAACTTTACATTTTCTGTGGGTGGATGTTCCCTTCTTTATCCATATCAGATTAAGCTTTTATTACCCTCAGCTGTTCTTTGCTTTCCTGTGCTACTCCCCGTCTCTCTACTGAAAAGCTTCTAGGAAACCAGCCTAGGTTACCTCAGTCAAAACCAAATGGATTTATAGAAACTTCTTTCATTGATTGCTTGATTTAATGTAACTGACTTTGGGCATCTTGAGTTGGGAATTCACACACTTTCTTTTACTGGGTGTGGGAGCAAGGGGTAATCTACAGTAAAGGGCACTGAGAAACTGAAGGTGGAAATTTCTTTAGCAAATTCATCAGCTCCTGATCTGTAAATCAGAGTATCCAGACACATGCAGGAGCTTACAGTAAGGTTTTAATACTGAATCAACATTCAGAATTGATGTAGCTGGAAAATAGCCATCTGATACCACTAGGGCTTTGAGTGAAGGAGGACTGAAAGAAGAGCAAGAACAGAAAAAAATAAAGACAAAATATTAGAACAGGCTGACCTTATCCCTGTCTTCATTCTCTTCAGTCTTTGATCGGGATACACACTGAGTTCCTTCAGTAAGGTTCATATTCTAGCCATGATACTCACATAAAAATACCAACAATCAGAGGGATCAAAAGACAAAAGGACACAGTGAAGACAGGGAGTTAAAAACTCCATAATGCCTTGCTATTATCCCCCTGGCAGTGCCCAGTCTTCCTCTACTGCAGAATGATAGCATGATATAAGGATGTTTAATTCTTCTGATAGGCATATTTTGAAAAGAGATTGATTATAATTTTCACCAAAAAAGATTGTGTAAGAGCATTGTTTCCTTGACTACTCACTCAAACAGCAAAATGGTCACCAAAGCTGTGTAATATTTCTCTTTCTTGGGTCAGCTGATATAATGAAATGAAAACGAATAATACATTTTCAATATGAATTTTAGACAACATTCAAACATACCAGAATTAATGAAATCTTTTGAACTCAGCAGTGGCTAATAATGAGGCTCAGAAGACAAATCAATGTAATGCAAGAATTGCTGATGATATTAATCATTTAGCTCTAATAATCCAGCAGATTTTTTTTTTGCTGTCAGAACATTGAAACAATTAATGCTGCAATGAACAGGGACTGCAATAAAGTAAGCATTCACCTTTAAATGGGAATTCAGGAGACAGGTAACATTTGTAGTAGGACACTGCCTGCCTAATTTCAAAGAAATTATTTGGTGTGTTAGAATGACATCTAGTGACTAGTTCAGGATCTAATGTTGAATTATAAAAATAGAAACAAAGAATTAATATAATCTTCTGATTCTTTATTTGTTGCCCTCTAATGAAAGACATAAATATAATGAACAGTAAATCTATCCAGAGACAGAAAATCTTGAAAGAAAATCAAGCTAAATTACGGTTAAAGGCAAAGAGTGTATTAGTGTAAGGGGAAAAATCAATAAAAAGACTTAATGTTTCTGAGATCCTAGGAATTCAAAATCATGATTGCATCCACTCTTCAATCTGAATTTATTCTTCAGGAAATAATAGTTTTTATTTTGTATGGAACAAATCTAATGAAAAATTTGTCAAAAGACCTTTAAAATAGGTTCCTGATCAGAAATGCAAAATCACCTGCATTATGAAAAATGTTTGACAGAAGCTTGCAGTATCCCTTTGGAATGATAATCAGCAGCCTTCTTCCATTCAACATAGTCCAGCTACTGACTCACAGAGCACAGCACAATAGGGGAAGAGTTCAAAAGGTATCTTATGCTCATTTAATATCCACATGTTTGATCAATTCTAACAAGATGAAATTTTTTTTTATCTATGTCTAATACTACAACTACAGCCTCTTAAGAATGGAAATTTTAGAGACAAATGGAATGGTAGTGAGATAAAAAGTAATTTCTATGACTAAAAGTGGAGACTAAAAGCAATTTTTAACCTTATTTTTGATTTTTATTTTCATTAAGTATATAATTTCATTAAGTATATAATCACCTGAAAAGGCTGAACTGTGCTCTTTTCATTGAAAAATGAGTACATTCATTAGATGAAGATTATTTTCTTCCTCTAAATACACATCAGACCAATGTTCCTAAATAAGGAGAATGCTTCCTTTATAGGATAGGACACCTGCCGGAGCCAGAGTTTTCCTCTGACAGTAAGCTTCATTTCAAAAGGAAAGTTAACTCTCCAAATGCAGTGTTTCAAAGCTAACTGTGTGAATACAATGGACATTATTAGACATATATCTGTCTCAGTCTGTAAAGAACTGAAACAATAGTGGTGAGGTACTAATGTCAGTCATGATAGTCTAAAGGTCACCTTTACATATCTTAGAGCTCATGACAGTACAAGGGAAAGAGAGGTGTTGCAAGAGAGGTGCTGTTTTCTGATTCACAGAGTACTTGTAGTCTGATTCATAATGAAAATGTCTTGGGGATAAATTTATAATGCATAGGAAAATATGCTGAAGTTATAGAAGACCATGAGGACTGGTTTTGTGTTCCCCAGATAGTTTATCAGAATTCCAGATAATGTTGTACTAACTTCAAACTTGGAAGCACTCAACTATACAGCTACACCTGATGTTGTCAAACTAACTAAAGTTTAGTACTTTGTCCTGAAATTGGTAAACTCTATAGCATCTAGATTTTACCTAGGATCTGTCTTAGTGAGTGAAATATGTGTTCTGCCCTGGATATCCCAAGCCTTTTGCCAGTGTTTGGTTGCTCTTCTCCTATGATAAATTTCAACCTCTCATTATTTGTTTAAGATGTGGAGATATTCCCTGTTGCTACAGTGGTTTTGGTACTGGAATTTGCAGCTTTGCATGTGACGTGGCTCAGCAATCAAGACTATCCCCACTCTTCCTAGCACTTTCTGGTTAGATCTGTCTGAGGATAATTTGTAACACCCAACCATACAAAAAACCTTGGAGAAATATTCCATTCCTGAACCCCATTTTGTGCCAAAATCCTAGCTACTTGATACTGGAAAGAGTTGGATGATGTAGGACATGCTCAGGAAACTCTGTTTACACACCTATTGACCTTCACAGTGCACATTAGTTATTTAGGGACTTTATGTGTTCTAGGGTTAGGCAGTGGGTGAATTGAGATTCTAGGTTCTCATCATGTTTACACCCTGGTAGTGCTGCTGGAAGAGTATGATATCAAGTTCCTTTGGCAGATCTAATCTCTATTATTGTTATACCTCAAATTTCCATCTATGGACAAGGGAGTTGTAAAATGTAGGGCTACCGAGGATAAATTGAGTAACAGGTTACACTTATATACAGCAAGGCACTCTATCTGTGTTTCAGATTGAGGGCATTCTACACAATTTGTGCACACAAAAATTTTTCACCCTTATTAATTTTCAAATTGACAGAATTGAACACTGCAATGTATGAGAGACAAACAATTTACAAATGAATAGGCAGGCACAGAGAAAATGAGATTTGAACTGGAAGCCTGGAAAGAATACATTGTTATTGTGACTATTGTAATGTTTGGTTTGATTCACTTTGTGTGAGCATTTCTTGCAAGGAAACCAGTCTCAGAAAAGGTCAGAAAATGTTATTGTCAGATAGTAAGGGTCTGATCTGACAGGCTTTCAGAGAAAAAATAGTGTTCTGTGTTAAAGGCATGGGCAGAAAACCCCTTAAAATTTCAGTGAAATCATCCTAGATAAGTTTCTGTTCTGCAAACCTAAAGCCAAAATTAATGGAAAACGTTTCCTATGGTATATTAAAATTTCATGATGAAATTAAGAGTGTTTGTAAAGCTTTTTTTAAATATTTATTACACACAGCTTACCAAACAGTTTGTTCTACAACAGCCCAATACATCTACCCAAATTAAAAAATGCATGTTCTGCTGAGTATTTGCATTTACTGGTTAGCTTCTGCAGCGGATTTGGATAATAAACACAAAGAAATTAGTAGAGTAACACTATGGAAACACAAAGAGCACCACATTTTGCTCATCTACTGTCCTATATGCATGACAGGCTGATCCTTCAGCTCACTGCTCAGCATTGTGCTGATAACCAACCCAACAGTGTATCACATCCCACTTTACAGTAAGAAATGTTTTAAATAAAAATTACAGTTGGATATATGTCTAATTTGTGTAATGTTGTTGTGGGTTTAGAGCTAGCCAAAACTCACTAGCCCACTCATGTTCTGTTGTGAGATATGATTTTTGAGGAAAGGAAAACGCAGGCTTAAACTTAAGACTATAAGGGAAATTTATTAACAAAACAAACTAAAAAGGAAATAACAAGGAAAAGTCCAAATGAAACCTCGAGAACACTTCCCTCCCTCACTCACTTATCTCTTTTCCACTTGACAACACAAAAACGAAATCTGGGATTTTTAAAATCAGTTATCACTTTTACAACAATCTTTCTCTATTTCACATAAGGCAAAGAGTCTTCTTTTTCAACACTCTGGAGATATGTCCACAAGAACAGTTCTCTGTGGCTTGCATCTTCACAAAACAGCAGCTGCCCGGTTCAGAAAAAACTCTGCTGTTGTGAAACTCCTCCCATTTTCTTTCATTAAGTCAATGGGTCATTGTCAACTTATGGGGTGTCATTTTTTAAAGATGGGCTGTTCAAAAAACTCACTTTACCAATTGCTACAATCATCTTCATCTCTAAAAAACACAAGTCTTTTTCTTCTTCTCAAAAGCACCACTGCTTCTTTAAAATCTGCTACTTTTAATCATTTGTCACCTCTGGTCAAGTCTACACTGAACAGGCCACCATCTCCCCATATTTGTTTCTCTCATGAATTAAAGGAAATGCTGTAGTTATTATAGTCCATCTCCATGGTGTTACCAAAAGAACTTTCAGTCTTAATTTTAAGACATCTCTTCATTCCTTCTTTCCTCATTTGAACTCCTTCCCAACTGACCCAGTCTTGTTTATGTTGTCACTCTCTGAGTTTCCTCTCACCCAAAGGAGAAGTCATGATCTGCGAGTCTCATCTGGGCACTGGCAGAGACAGGGTTAACATTCTACCTAGATCGGCAGGGGCTGGAGCAGTCACGGTGATGGATCGCAGCTGAGCTGGGCTCTTCTCTCTTTCTGCTCCGCAGCCGCTCCGAGAGAAAGCCGTGCTGAAAACAAAGGGGGGGGAAATCCGGCCTCTCATCTCTGTCCATGCTGGCCGCGGCTCAGGCACGACTCAGAAGAATTTCGGCTCAGCCCCGGCGGCCCCGGCCCCGGCAGCGGCTGGTGGCTTAGCCTGGCCCGGCCGGGCCCAGGTCGGGCCGGGCTTCCCCTCACTCACAGCTCTGTCACCTTCAGCCGCCGGAAACCCAAGAGAGCGAGTTCAGAGTTTCCCGGGCTTCACAATGGTATTCACGGGGGTGGAACTTAGCTCTGAATAGCTTACAGAGCTGTCAGTTCTCAGAACTGGACAGTCACTGGCTATCTCTGAAACTCCCAAGCCTCTCTCTCAGGAGAACCATTTCCGGGGATGTTTTACTTCCTTCTTTTCCAATACCAACTAAGGTCAAAACCAGCACAAATGTCTTTTGAGGAATTAATCTCTGGCTAATGACCATGCCCAGAAACTGCACTGACAAAACGTGTGCTGTGTTGTTACTGTGTACAGAAGAATTCCGTGAAGTTTTCTGTTTACTCAGCTGCTCCTTTTCTGCAGTACAAGCAAGAGCATATGAAGAAGCTTGACTTTTACCCAATTTCAATTCTGTGATGATGGCATCAAAACAAAGTGAGGAAACACCCGCAACACAGATCTCACTTGGGAATGTGCCATGGCCCCTTTGAGTGCAAACCTTCCCTACAATGCATCATCTGTGGGTATTCCCCCCCTTAACTCAGAGAGCTGACCTGTTTCTCCCAAGATGCAGGCTTGGTCAGGGACATCATCTATTTGCTGCACCTTGCTAGGTGAGAGCAGCAGGGGCTGCAACCCTGTGCACTGTTGCAGCAACAGGGGGTGAGCTGCAGGTGTGAGTGGGGAGAATCTTGGAATACAGACAGCACCGAAGCTTTCTGAAAGCTTGTGAAGCCTGACAAGTCTTCAGCAGCCAGAGAGAACTGATTCTTTATTTCAACCATGATCCCTTCTTACATTCTTTAGAAAGAATGCTGGAGTTAATCACAGAATTATAGGATTATTTAGGTTGGAAAAGACCTCTAAAATGATTGAGTCCGACCACTAACCCAGCACTGCCAAATCTACCACAAAACCAGGTCTCCAAGTGTCACATCCACACACCTTTTCAATACCTACAGGAATGGTGACTCCAACACTTCACTGGATAGCCTGTTCCAATGCTTGGCACCCTTTCAGTGAAGAAATAACTAGTTCTAAACCTTTCTTGGTGCAGCTTCAGGCCATTCCCTCTCACTTGCTACTTGAGATAAGAGGCTGACCCCCACCTCAGTACAGACTCTCTTCAGGTACTTATAGAGAGTGATTAAAAAAGGATTTTGTAAAAAAGGATTTGTAACTCCTTGTAAAAAGGGTTTCTGAGAGTAGTTACTAGAAAATATGCAAATGTGACTTAGAAGAGATTCTATATTTGTCTGTTTTGATTTTATGTTTGTTTCCTCAGATAGATACAAATTACTGAGTTACTGAGGTCTGAAGAGAGTAGAATATAATCCAGAAGGTTCATGTTAATGAATCCTGAGTTGACAGTCTAGTTCTGGCATACTGTGTGGGTCTCTGCTCTCTGCAGTGCCTTGCTGGAATCAGCTAGACTGTGTGTGGGTGTATAAAGCTAAAATTAGGGGTTTTGACTGCCGCAAAAAGCCAAGTGAGTGAGTGGGTTTGTCCCAATTGCCTGCAGATAATTCATTATGAGTATTTACTTCCTTTAAGGTCTGGAGTAAGTGTAGGATTTTATTGGAAATTTTTCTGACAGTTCATGTCAAGAACTGTTTTGTTGTATATTTTGGTCTTCTTACACTGATAGATATTATTTTTTAATAAGCTGAAAGGAAATTAATGACCTGAATAATTTTTATTCTCTGACCATGGAAATGTTTATTGCGAGAACATTGCACTAAAGTAAAAGATTGCTAATATCCTGGGCTTATATATATTAAAAAGATTTGCATACTCTTCATATTTTACTGGAGAACAAGATCAGCTCCATACTACTGCAGTACTGTAAAGCTATTCTGCTATACAGGCAGGCAAGCTGCTTAGCTGCAGATGTCTTAAATCATGACTTTAGAGTTTCTTAACTCAGGTGGGAGCAATTTGAAAACTTGCACAAAAAGTGAAATAAGGTAATAAACATCACAGGCTAGGCTGTACTTTATATTCAGCATCTCAAAGAGTTTGAAACAAGTAATATGTGATTTTTTTAGTTCCTATGTCAAGTAAAAATACTGTAATTGAATCTTAGAAAACATCTGTCTTCATTAATTTCAGCTAGCATATGCAGATTTGTCAATCACCTACAGATATAGAACTCTAATTAGAACCACATTGAGTTGCTTCCCAAGACTCTTCTTGTTTTCAATTCTTGATCCATGCACAAATGTAGCTTTGGACAGATTTTCTGTGACTGTAAATGTAGGGTTTCTTAGTGTGTTTATACCTATAGGTACAATGAATATATAAGATGAAGTATAATTTCTCTCCTCTTTTTTTCTCCTTTAATCAGTCTAGGTATGTTTCGGCATTCCTTAACTGAAATACAGATGTAGAACCTGTCACTCTCCATGAAGTGTGTTCATCTCTCCATATGTGATTTTTAAGACAGATTAGTTTGATAGAAAAATAGTGGGATCTAAAGTGACTGGGAATTGAACATGTTTTATTTCCATATAATGACTAAGAGCAATCCTTGTGAAAGGTTGTTATCATTTAGATATAATCAAGATCTGGGAGCCAGCTGCTTAAAGAGGATCACTGGAGCTGGCCGCTTTCCTCAAATCTGATAATGGGATTAGCTCTTGTACTGTCTTTGACAGGTGACAGATACTTTATAAGCAAACTTCATCTGGGAAATATTGATTCTCTTATGTACTGTGGATATAATGGAGGCTAAATTCCCTTGCTTTGATCAGTGGAGTGAACTGCTCTAAATGTAATATTCCTCCTTTCCATGGCAAATAGAAATGTACTTTTAATAAAGCAAGCAAGGCCTTGTACAATTGCTGGTATCTCATATCTACCCTGCTATGTCAGATGGAATAGGAAGATGTTTCTGTGCAGAGCATGAGCAGCAGCACATATCCAGTTCACTCCCTGCTCTAATGGAGAGGGAGCAAAGGGAGGATGTATTCCTTTCTTTGGAATTGTAAGTACTTCCATAGAAATTAATGGAGCTTCCCAGCAGAAAATGAATGTGAAAAAACCTGGCCTAGAGGTTATAAATTAAGTGTAAGTGAAATTCAGAGAGAGAGGTTTGTGCCATAAGAAGCCAAATAAAATGTATTCTACTTGACTGGCTGAGAACAAAAATGAATCAAAATATTAATGAATACTGCAGACCAAGAAATAAGTTCTGCTTCAGCGCCTCTTTCTTTCCCCTTCTTCTGCTGTTTTCACACTGAGATTACTGAGTAAGCTAACTCATATGATCTCCTTCTTCACACAAGTGATTAGGGGAGTACTTTCAGACACAAATTATAATATCCGTTCCTGGAAGGAAGGAACACACTAAACACTTATTTAAAATAAGCTCCAAATTAGGAGTCTAATTCATTAAAAAGAAACCACAATATTCTAATTAAAAATGTGTTTCTTTTTGTTCTAGAAAATTCTAGGGTAATTTCAGGTGATGCTGAAAGTCTGAACATTGTTGTGGTGTATGCCAGACTTTGCACTCCACTAATAACCAGCACTCAGCCTGATGGGAATAGGGAAACATAAAAGACTGAGAATCAGTGTTTCTAAAAATAGCCCTGGCTACCCCTTTCCTCCTCACAAGAAATAGAAAACCTTGGAAAAGGTGAAGCTGAGGATGAGGTGAAGTAGCTGAATGGAGAAAAGCAGCTTTTGAGAAAACACACCACTTTTCTAGAAAGTGTTACTTTTCTGCCTGCCTCACTTGCAGTAAAAAAATGCCCTGTATTGATTTAATTGCTGAAGTAGTGTTGAGCTGGTAAGAGAAGTCATATAAACCTGGACAGATGCAGAAAAACACAGAAAATCAGAAATTTTGTTTAGCAGGTATTAATTTTTATAGAAAATTTTCTCTGCAGTGAACTGCTGGTCTCTGAGATAACCCTGAGGAACA
Source organism: Anthoscopus minutus (assembly GCA_013399455.1). Lineage (NCBI taxonomy): Eukaryota > Metazoa > Chordata > Aves > Passeriformes > Paridae > Anthoscopus > Anthoscopus minutus. Next base: position 45,304 of record VWYI01038836.1, on the reverse strand, counting down.
ACTCTTGTTCCAGATGGGCATCAATAGCTGAAGTTAATTTTTTGTCTCATACATTGAGAGTTACTATGGGATATACTCCTCCTGAGTGACTGTTCAAGCTCATGAGACACTGAAGTTCTAAGTTCCCTACAAACAGACGGACATTATAATTATGTTTAAGAACTTGGACTGTGTAACTGTCTTAAAGTGCATCTTACAAAATTTGTCAGTTAAAAACTTTATTTTCTACTTTGTTTCAAGGCTACAGTTAATCAGTCTTTGATGTGAATTGATTTGGCTTTTCCTAATACATGAGGGTGTGCTTGCCTACATACCAATCAACTTGTGCACTACTTCATTCCATGTGTGGGCTAATTGCTCACTGGCTAATGACTGAAGAGAGGAGGAAGACTGTGCAAACAGGGTAATTCTTCCCTTCCCAAACTCAGCTGAAAGAGACTTTGCTTCAGAGGTTAAATATATCCACTTCACTTGGAGGGAGTTATTATTACTTCTCAGTTCCTTTTGCTGATTTACACTTGGAAATTACAAAAGAATAGGAATATATCTTTTTATGGAACCTAATTTTATATCTGTTTCAGTAATTTGAAAATACCCTCAACCAAGCACGTTAAAAAACCCTGACTTTCCTAATGCTCCGTTGTGTAACCAGTGGGTCACCTTTTGCAATACCTTTCTAAAAATATTTTGAACCAGTGGCTGACAAATTCCTTTATAAGGAATGCTCAGTCTTCTAAGCAGGCAGAATAATTCTTTTGCTCTTCCTGAATTTGTAGAAAGGGTAACCAAATTAAACACATGTGATTGAGAAATGGTACTGTGGATCTTCTCAGAATTTCCATGGGTGAATAGAGGAGAGTTACCTGATCCCTTTTGCAGCTGGAAAATGCTAGAAATGCTTGTGTTATATTTTTGTTACAGGGTGAATCTGAATAACTGCTTAAACTGAGTGAAAATCAGGTTTATGACTTCAGTGATCTTCTGAACTATTCACAGATTTTCCCACTTCATTGCCCGTGGCAACACTGGGGACCCTGAACCTGAGTTTATAGATAGTTTTGGAGGACAGTTGGCTCCTCACAAATTCTACACCTTCAAAAGAGGCAAAACTCTAAACTTTGAACCTGGGGAACCCAGGTAGTCTAAATCAGAAACCTTTCAGTTCCCAGTAGCCAAGTTTTGGACAGCACGCAAGCAACATCCCAGATTTACTTCCTAGGCAAGAAAGGTATTAGTACATTTGGCATGGTGCCTTAAAATCACAGAGGAATTTTCTCAATTACTAGAATTGTTCTACGCTACTGCAACACTAATTGCACGTTCAATTTTCATATAATAACCAGTGTTTTTGCTGTTCATTACCTTGGCCATCAAAGTTTATGTGCCATTTTGAAATCTCCTCTCTTATACCCGTTGTGTTACACATTTCAGTAGTGCTGGGGCTCAGGTCAAGCACTGCACCCTCACTACCTTTCAGCAGCTTCATTTGACAACAAAAGTCTGAAAAAAACGTGGCACCTGCTTGAACCAGTGCTTTTCTCCATCTATAATCCCAATGCCACAGGTGAATTTTTTCACAAGAATTCACCTGCTAATGAAAGTGTCCAGAGCTTTTTGCCACTTTCCACATTTGGGCACACAAACCTACTTTTAAATTTTAAATTGAACGTTTATCTATGTCCTCTTTGAAGCTGAGACAAACTCAATCCTTGTCAAACTCAAGCATGCAGCAACTTTAAAAAAATATAAATGGTCTCACCTTTCAGGAAAATATAAAAATTACCTGAAAAGTAGGGAATTAATTTGTAATACCACTGCTTTTACATTTAAAGAGCTCATACACAGCAGGGAACATCTTTGTTTTGGAACAATCAAATCTAGAAATAAATTATCAGATAACCAAATTATCTGTATTTAGGGAATTTCCTCCAATCTGTTTTTCTGGGGAAAACGAGCAAGCCCCATTTATATGAAAAGGAGATTATACAGCATGGAGAGCAATATACTTTGCCAGTTGGTAGCATTTTTTTTAAGCAACAAAATGGAAGAATGAACTTATGGGTGGGCTATTTTTAAAATATTTCGTATAATTCTGATCTGCTCTGCCTTTTCTATTTGTAAAATAGTAAAAACATTCCTTTGGTTTTCATCTGTTTACAGTGGTGCTTTCTTCATAACAGGATTTTGTTGAACAATTTTTGGGAGGTTTTCCTTCCTCTGAATGGTGCAGGAAAGGGTTTATTTTAAAACAATCAAAAGATATACAAGAGAAAACACAGCAGACTATTGTATCATTCTTTTCTGAAAGGAAAAAGAAAGTTACAATATTTGGGACTTAATTAACTTCCTTTTGACACTGAAAAGTATCAATAAGGTCTTTCATATTACATAAAAAATTTTTCAAGAGAAATTCTATTTCCTGCATTTAATATGAAAATTATTATTGCAATGAGAATTCAATTTCTTTTTAATAAAAATGTAATAAATATGATAAATCTGAGAAAGTGGTCTTTTACTTCCTTAACACTTTGAAGTACAAAAACCAGACTTTCAGGTTTGGGAATCTCATCACTTGCTTACTTCTCAGTGTACACAGCATCTTCAGTTAGTTACTTGATTTTTGCTAAAAACAAATATACATGTGGGTGGATGTACAAGTGCATTTTAATGCATTGACAGCCAAGTGGCAAATAAGGTAAGTGTTCTAAAAGTTGCATAAGGATCCATGGAGTAAGGATTAGCAACGTGATTCTAATAAATATTGATGAGGTATAATTTTTCAGTCAGCCTACAAGGCAACCTGCACCATTCTTTTGTAATTGAATTCAAATGACATCCTTTCCTATCATCTTAATAAATTACAATATTTCAGAGGACTCTAACTATCCAAACCACTGAGATTTTTATAGCAAAAAATCTGGCCTATACCCTATTAAATAAAATAAGAGAAAATACAGTCAATTTTAACTGATGATGAATCCATTATCTCTTGATAATTTCACTTTGGGGTCTATTTTTTCTATGAATAATAATAAGGACAGAATACAAAAGGATATTTGACATACAACTGAAATAGAAGGTCCAAACTCTTAGGTCAGTTGTCTGTTACTGGAATTAATAGTTAACTTTTTGGCTAGTTTTTTAATCATAACACCATCTTTCTAGTTAATTTGAAAGACTGGAATTTCTGTTCTAGCAAGTGTAATTAAAATGAGTTACCTAGGTTACAATGGATCATTAATACGTGTAATCAAAACGACATTTTGTGTTGAGTCATTAACAAATGAGGCTTCCTGCAAATAACTGCCATAGAGTGCTTTAAGTGTGTGTTTTATGCTTTAGACACCTTGTAGTTTATTAAAGGATGTGTTGAGGCTGTGAAGAGTGACCTGGGACAGTGAACTCAATGTTCTTTCACAGGATCTCTGTGACATGAAATCGAAACACAACCAAATACACGTGGCAAATAAAACATGTTTTTAGAAATGGTTCTGCAGTATGGGAATAGGTGGCAAATGCCATCTGAAAGCAAACAATGGAGATGTTGGGATCAAAGAGGATGCTGTGAAAGAAAATCTTCATTCTATTGGACTGGCTCTACAATGAACTTCAGTCAATGTGCAACCTTGGCCCACTATTACACATAAAAGTTGTTTTGGCCGGTTTTAGTCTCCTTTCATCCTTACCTTGGTCTGTCAGAATGGTCTGATATTCTCTGGCCATTTATTAGAAAAGTAAGAATTTCAGATGTAAAAATCTTAAACTCTGAAGAAAAGATTAAATTCCTAATGTTTTAATAAGTTGTCTGGGCTTTGCAGCATGCAGAAAGAGAGAGAAAAAAATCCAAAACATTTCTTGAAGACTACTTATTCATTTTAAGTTAGATATTTAAAATATTTCAAAATTCTAAAGGGAGAAATATGAAACTTCATTTCCCTGTTCATGGAAGAGGCAAATAACATACATATGATTTTCATTTATGCAAGCTGAATGAAAATAATCTTTAATTTCAATACCTCTCTCAGTCTGTCTCTCCTGTTGACCTATATGGTGTAAGGCAATGGAGACAGACTGCTGGTTTCACATTGATTATTCATTTCTAAATAATTTCTAGCTTTAGCTTTGGCATCCTGGAGACATGAGGTACTTCTATTCTATTTTCAGCTCTCCAGTAAAAAGAGGGCTTTATTTTTTTTTTGTTGTTGTTTGTGTACTTGCAATATTTCAATCTAAGAACAGTCTCTTTCCACAGATTGAAAGCCGGATATCATATTTATCTTTGTGGGAAAATGCTCTTTTTATCTCTGCTGGAAAATACAGAAGCATGTTAACAATATGCTATTTCAGAATCCACCCCCATTTTGCTCCACAATACTTTTTTTCCTTTTCTCTTCCTAATATGTGTAGTCCCTATCACAGGTTTTGTTCTTTCTCACTGGGAATCATTCTGAAAAACGATTATTAATTTTATTCCTTCCCTCTTTTTAATTTTAAATGTTATTCCCTTCTGTTCAGACCCTATGACATTTTATCATTTTACATACTGAGGCAACAGCAAATATTGACCCTTGCTAACGAGTGAATTTCTGTTTGTCTTCTATAATCTGCTGAATAGGCTGATTGATCTTTGTGTTACTGGAACTCTGACACTGCACAGCAGCCAAGACATTCTCAACAGTGGTTTCTGGTTTCCTATCAGGAAAGCTAATGCCACATATCTAGGAAATGTCCCAAAATGCAATGTTTTCAGAAAATAATTCAACACTTAGCATATAATTTAGGAAATGATATCTAAACAACATCTAATAAACATTTAGAAATATAACTTAATGCCATGCCCATCTCCATGTGTGTTATAGCAATGCCATTATATCCATTTTGAAGGCCAGAATCTGGTGGCCTGCAAAAGGACCCAGTGAAGGTTAAATTACCCCTTCAAGGTTTGACTAATTACCCTATAATTAGTGTCTGAGAAACAGATTCAAAGCTTTGTTGAATCATGAAGATGTGATTGTTGTAAAACAAATTTTGATTTTCACAGTTTCACAGCACTTCAAGTTTGCTTATTGGGAAGTCCAGATGTCATTGTTTTTTAACAAAGATAAATCATAGTTGAATTCTGCCTAGGATTTCTTATAAAAAAATAAAAATAAAAAATCTTGTTAAAGTTTTTACTTTTGGTGAGATGGTGGTGAAATCATTAAAGGGAAACCCTTAAGCCCTTCTTAGTTCTGAAAATTTTTATGAATAATAATTAAAGGATAAGTTTTAGAAGTAGTAGCCTTTCTCAGTTCACTGCCACAGTTAAGATTGCATTCCTGGCAGGAAAAAGTTGATTGAGTTGTAGGATTTAAAAGGAAAAATGTAATAATCTGAGATCAATATGTTTGTTTCTTCTGCTTTCACATGTGCCTTTTAATGACCGGAATGTAATCTTGTCAGAGAACAAAAAACTGAATCTGAGAGACTGAGATGTTTGTAGACATTGCAACCTTTATCTGAGACCTAAAGTCTGTTCACTATAAAGCACTGGACCAAATCAACACTCACTATCATCTAACTGCTCCTGCAGCAACAAAAATTGTTTCCAGGAAAAATAAAATTCAGAAAGGAAATGGATATGCAGGAAAAAAATCTGCCCTCTTTCTACTTCCCACCACTGAAATGCCTGAAGCCATCTGTCCTTCTCTTGCCTGGACAGGCCATCTGGAGCAAAATAAATGAGACTTAAATCACCAGCAAGGCTGACATGCTCACTTTATACCTTGTAAGGAAATCCAAATGCATTACAAGTGAAATTTGAGAGCTAATAATTCCAAAAATTATAAAAACCCCCTCCCTTACTGTCAGTTTGTTTCAGTGACAACCTTTTCCCCATTAGTGTTACACAATCCTAGTTTTAAAGACAGAGCAGTATATAGAGGTAGCTGTAGAAAGGTTTGGAAAACTAATGGACAAGCAGGATGGGTTCAGAAAGAATAAAGGGGAGGAAGGTCTTTTCTTGTCTGTGGTTGTGATGCTGGTAGAGCAATCACCTTAACAGTACACTATTCTAACCAGACATCCTAAGCACAAACAAAAACATGATATCAAAAGAGTCAGAATATCCTCCTGGAATGAAAAAGTAGACACTGAAAAACTATTATTTTTTACTTTTAGCAATGTAACTATTTAATGCCACAGTATCATTGGCATTTCTGTTTCAGATGAGTGAAATTCCTCTGTTATTTTATGGAAGTTTGGAAAACTAACCACAGTTTTGTCTGAAAAATCATTGTGGTTCCTTAGACTCAGGCAAAAGATGATTGAATCCGCAGCAGCTTAGCAGAATTGATATCTAAATGCTGTAGCTACCCACATCCTATTACTGTGCATGGCTCTCACAAAGGTGATTTAGCAGAACTGCAAATCTATAGAAAAGAAATGCCAGAGTGTCAAGAAACTCTTTTAATGGAAGAGGCAGATCTAAACATCTTTCTATTTTTCATAATAGACAAAATTAGAGAATTGGAAGTGGAGAGGGACAAACTCTTTTGTGACAGGGCTTTGGAGGTTTTCTTCTGCTGCTCCCCATTCTTTAGAAAAAACAGGCACCAATTTTCTTTCTCTGCATCACTCAGACACACAGACTTGGGTATACCCATAGATTTGGAAGAAGAAGCAGTCTTTCAACAAAAAGGTGGCTCAAGATTAAGAGGGAAATCATGAATTTGAGCTTTGGCACCCAAAACAATTTCTGACCAACAAAATGCACTAACATTGTTGGGATTTTTGCCAGCTGCCCAGAAGACTGAGCAAGAGCAAGCAATGACAATCCTGTGCCTTGACTTAGACTTTTTATGCAACCATACTGAGCATTTTATATTTGCTGGGTCTAACGATGCACATATACTCAGATAATTAAAGCCTTCCTAATGTCCAGCCAGTTGCAAAATCATGTGGATTGCAAGACTGAGCTTTAGCATCAGCTTTACTTTCTAAGATGTTCTTTCACAAGCAACCTCATCTTTTGAAGTGATTGCTTATACGTTTTGTTGTGTCTGCTGAACATAATTGTTCAATCTGAACTGTAGTCTTTAACCTCTATTTATATTCAGTAAAACTGTAATAATTATAACATTGAGCAATACAGATTATTAGTTGTTGATCCTTTAAAATAAAAATATTTTAAAATGAGCACAGGACTGATCTAATCATAGAAGTCACAGCATGGCTGATGGAGTCCATGGCTGGGTAAAAATTCTGTGAGTTATTTAGTCCTGCTTCAAAATGTAGGACTTCATACTCACTTTTCTGCTCCCAGGGGCAGGTTGTCTGATAACTCCCACTGAAATGTGTGTTTTCCATATTCCAGATCTGTGTGGTGCAACAGACTCATGATGTAGCTCCTCTATGTGGGATGATCTATATTACGCTCAAACCAGTAAATATTTCATAGATTTTGGTTCAGAGCTAAAATATAATGAAACTGTATTCCATTAACTGAGTGTTTGTTTGTTTATCTTGCTGTGATTGTTTATGCTAAAAAATGTTGAAATGCCCCAAATGGTCTGGATTCACCTAGCTCATTGAGATCCCAGACACAGAAGTTATGTCTAAAAGGAGGGTGGATACATTTGCTTCTCCATGACTCAATTTCTATGATCAGCAGGCTGGGACTAGAACCAGAAATTCAGACCATACCATTGAGTCCATCAATAATTATTAAATGTAGCTCCTCTGGTTCTGATTAATTTTTCTCAAAATTTAATTCATTAGAGCAAAAAAAATATACTTCTTTTTGTATGCTTTAAACTTGAAGTCTTGCTTGGAAGATTCCAAGTTTCTGTATTTGGAGGAAAATACAAAAGGAATAATCACACACTTAACTGCCTTCTCCTAGCTGTTAGTTTCCAAAATAAAGTATCCTGACCCATTTAGTTTCCTTTGTACAAAAGCCACCCACAGATCTGCCTATCTTCTTGTATTTTTTAAACTATACTTTTTGAAGGTCCAATTATCAGACCTGCAACCATGAATTTATCCATTAAAAAAGAGAAGTATTTTTATAAAACACTTAAAAAGTATATTTCTGACTTAATTCCTGATCTGTCAATGAAACACAATGCACACAAATGACATAAATTCACTGAATGACTGCAACAGGAATGCAAGCATATTTTCTGGATATTTTCATCTCCCCCTTTCTGCAAGTCCTCTATGCCTCTAGGATAAAGAGAACCTCCCTGGAAGTTTGATAGTTTATGACTCTTAAAGCATTTGGGTCATTTAAACTCTTTCTAGACTTAGCTGAACATAAAGAGTTCAAAAATCATCAGCTAAGAAATTTTAACTAAGCCAAACCAAATGCAGGGATGACTAAAATGATCATATGATTTTCAGGAAATTAAAGTAAGAAAGTATTTTCTGTTGAAGCACAAACAGTATAAATTAATCATTTTATTTTTTGTTACAGGACTATATACTTTCAAATGGTTTTTTTTGTTAATATATATTCTATGAACATCCATATTTACTAAAAAAGCAATACAGGAGAAAACAAAGATGGAACAAAGAAAACAGAAAGGACTAGAAATGTAAGTAACAGGCCATGTGAATATTGGGTAATTGAGTCAGTATTGGTTTGTCACTTTGTACACAGTTTCTCCAACACAAACATTTTCCTGTGAATTTTTGTTTACTTTCCACAGAAAATGAGTTGCAATTTGTTTTTCTTTGATACCTGTATTATTGCTTTATTTCAGTGGCAAACTTTGGAAACTCTTGTTGAGGCAATCAGCTGGGAACTCTGGGGAGGGTATCCAATGATATAAAAGGGGTAGCTGTAGAAATTGTCATGACAAACAGAGAAAGAAAATGTCAACTTCAAAGTAAATAAAATAACCAATTTATCCTCAGTATAATAGAAAAAGAGCCAGAACAGAAGGATGTTAGTCTTTCAGTGTAGTACACAATATCTTAATAAATAATCTTGCCCTCCTAGGCTGTCAAGTCCTATAGTCTACCATCCCTGAAACTCATATTTCTCTTCTAATACATGTTAGAAAACAGATGGCAAGTAAGCTAGAAAGAACACTTACTTACATATACATATATTAGGTATTATGAATGAAAAACCTCTCCATATCACAAAACTTACTTTCCAGATTGCCTGCATCTGACTTTATGTGCCTTTGGTTCATGTTCCTAATCCTAAATTTAAATATAATTTCATACTGATTCATTGATCTGCTTGATTCTCTCCAAAAGCATTCAGAAATGCAGAGCCTGTATCCCTTGCAAGATTCTAACTGTTTCTTCATTTCAGTTTGCATCAAATATTTGCCATGTATTCAGACAAAAGATCTTGGGGGGAAAAAAGTCAAAAAATGTTCAGATCCAAGATGCTGTTGGTGCTTTAGTGGATTTATTTTTGTTTGGGTTTTTTTGTTTGTTATAATATTTATTTCTAAGTAAATTTAAATATTTGAGACCTTAGTGGTTTTGTTATATTGAGAACACAAAAAATAATTTCATAATCACAACTCATAACTATTCAATATTTATTACTGGTTTTGCCACAGACACTTGGAAAAATTAATCTTAACAAGTTTTCACTTGTGAAAAACTCTCTGAGCAACAATACACAATTAGATCCCCTAATGATATTTTGGCAGACTGATTTCCACAGCAGTTTTCAGTTGTTCTTATTAAGTATTTGGAGCTCTATGAACTTCATTTTTTTCACTGTGTTTCAGATGAAGATAAATTACCAGCATTGAAAAGGAAATGAAAATAATCACATTTTTGCAAGATGCAGACATACAAGCATGTGTCTACATCCCTACAATGGAATCAGCAGGTGCTAAATGTAAAACAGATGTAAATTCCTGATGTATGGATTATTTTCATTTTTCCATTTATAGAGACCATAGGACTTGGGTCCTTTTCTGTAACTGGGACCTTTAGGTATCAATACCAGTAATAAGTAATGTGAATAGATGACTATCCTAAGGCTGCCTTAGAGTTTTGTAGGATACTTGTTCATTGCTGTCTTTGGGATAGGAAGCTAACTAGCAGGAAAAACCAACTGTTGCACTTTGGAGGCCCGCAGATAGTACTACAAACACTCTCAGTTTGCTGTAGGTTATGCCAAAGGCTACTTTTGCCTTCTTCAGCCTTATTTTTTGTAACATGCTATGGCCTGGAGACTGGAACAAAGGTCTTGTGGTATAATATACCACATCACCGCTAATCCATAAACACACTTAGAAACATACTACAAGGAAAGCTACCCACTGAAGGAAGTAGTTGTAGCTAACTCTAAGATGTAGCCTGTAACTGTGATTCCAAATCTACTTTAAATCTAGACCTTAATATGATTTTTAAAAATGTAACAAAACAAAAAAGTAAACAAAAAATCCATCAACCCTTCAAGATTAGTATTCCTTTTATGAAGTCTGGAAAATTCACCGGAATTTGTAACTATTCCTAGAATTTCAGTCTGGGTGTTTTTTGTATCTAGCACAATGTATATGATACTCTTTCATGCCAGAATGTCTTATTTCCCCGAGGAGCAACTGCAGCACTTTATAATATTTGCTTTTTCTTTTTGGTTAAACATATATTTACTGTCAGTTCTTGAAATTCTGACAGGATGACAAATGGTCGGTCAGGACAGAATCTTTAGAATTTCACTTATTCTAAGAAATCAGCTGTACCAGCAATATTTGGGAAAGTGTCCATGCCCATGACTGACCAAACAGATAATTGTAAAGGCCACTATTTCTCTTTCAAAATATAGGGAAATTCAGTTATGACCAAATGGTTTTGCTCTTTTTCTCTTGAGGACCAAGAGATGTAAGAATGTGGAGGATTTTTGCTTTCTCTCATTTTTTTTCCTACACACAGAATATTTTCCTAGGTTGGGAAAAGCTCAATATTTTCCTAGCTTAGGAAAAATCACTTTACACAGAATTTTTTAAAACAGAACAATCAATAGTTACTTAAAAGATAGCAAAATAAATGGAAATTTTGTAGTCAAAAATATAAGCAGCAACAATTATGGCAGCATCACTATCTCTACATAATTGTCACAACATGGCCTTCTGTATAAATGAGGTTGTATTAATGAAAATACACTTATTAATTTTTAGCCCTCCCTTATTTTTTTCATAGCATAAGCAGAAAAGTAGGAAGATGACTCTTAGGAAAACTTTAGATTATTTAGGTTTGCAAGACACTGAAGAGTTTTTCTGAGGACAGAAGCATTGCTTCAGCTCTTAAGAAGGTTCGAACTATCTAAACACTATCTCACAAACTAAACAAAGCTGTTATTGAGAACTGCATAGAACAGTGGAATTCCAACAACTATAACCTTTGCTAAAGTTATCTGTGACTTATGCAACTTAAATGAAGCTGTGACAGAAAGCTTAATCAGAAAACATCTGTCTTCTAAGACATAAGATTCTTCCTTCTCTGAAGTCTGTTTAACAAACTCTGATTGCTTTTCCCTAATTGCAGTAGAACGAGACCAGATTGTTTCTATTTATATATGCAAAGGAATTGCATCTCTGAGGATAAGATTTTAGCCACAAATAAAACAAAGCAAAGCAAAAGTCCTCAAGCCTTCCAGAAAATCTTCTATCAATTTATTCCCCCACTGAAATGATTACCAGCCAAACTGTATTATTTAGTTTTGTGCTCTGGTTTTTAAGATTTGAATGACATTTTTGAAAGTAAGGTTGGGGAACGACTCCAAGAGTGTAAGCCTATCCTGCAGTCTTCTCTTAGTATTTCTTAGCCACTCTCCATTTCCAGAAATGTTCCAAGGAACAGCTATTAATCCAAATGCAGCAAATAGAGGTTTCAGACTAGTTCTGATATCAGTAGTTCAGGCCATGAAAATTCTGTTTTCCATAATAAAAGTATTTGATATTAATTAATGATGATTATGTTTCCGGCTGCATTTATTTTTCACCTGTACAACTTAGAGTGAAATAAATCCCATGGTTCCCAAAACTATTTTTTTATCAATCCTTCTTCAGACTGCACTTACACAGTGATAAAAATAATTTTTACTTGCACCTTATCCTCTCTACATGGATTTCAAACCACTGTGCATGCACTGTTTTAAAGGAATATGAACATGATCTAATGCAAGATATTGTCTTTTCCACATAAGATGCTTACAATAGTATGGTATAGCAAATAGTTATATTCATGACACAGACAAAATTACAAATTGCCCAATCTCAAGATGATAATTATAGAACCATAGAATCAATGGTTCTATAATTCAGAAGATCAGTAATCTAGGGATCACTGAAGTCCAGCTTCTGGCCCTGCACATGACAAAGTGCACAAAGTCCAAAGAATCACACCATGTGCATGAGTGCAATAAGTTTCAGGCTCGACGCTGTAGTACATAAGAAAATCCCAAACTTTCTCAAAATATTTCCAATCTGACATTTGATCTAATAACTGAATTATAATGAAGGTAGTGAGGTTAGGTCACACGACCCAAAACTTAAGTGTGTTGTTATATTTCTCATTATTTATTGGTGTGAGTTTTATGTGTTTGTGCAATACACTGAAGAACACTAACTTTCCCAGGGTCTAGATCACCCCAAAAAAACCTTAATTTAATTTTAATCATAATTAATTGTAATCTTTAAAAATCTTATTTAGACTGTGCATTTTCTTGGAATTGTCAGGCCTCTTCTCATGCTTCTTATCCTGAGCTTTTTAACTCCAGACATTTTAACTCCTTGTTGACCTTTCAAGAAGGGTTACTTATAAATTATTGTGGAGATCCTGGAGCGCTGCTGTCCTGTGTAACAAAGTGTGACTAATAATAATCATGCTGCTAAATCCAAATAAATGAGAAACCAAAGGTATTTACAAAAAAGACCAACAAAGTAATTGCTACACATCGGATTAATAATGAAACCATGTTACGCTCATTTATCAACTTTTATTACTAAAATTAAGGAAAACAGAAAAGGCAAGGAAGAGAGCTGAAGCAGTGATGGCAAAAGATTTAAGAAGCAAAACTACAGGGAATATTTCATGTAATTCTCTGTGGTGAGGAGAAAGCTGATCACAGAATTTTGCCTGTGCTCCCAAGGGGTTGCTTGGAACTAAGGGAGATTTGTGCCTTGACTGCAGTTCACTGTGTTTGATTGGGGGACAGGTGGTGTGAGTAGGAAAGAACTCTTGTAAAAAATGTGAAAGAATCATTCTGCTTCTTGGGCTGTCAGTTACAGCCTAAATAAGGCAGTTGGGCTGGCTTAGCTACTATAAGTGAAGACAAAGTGACAATCAGCAACCAGAGAGCAAATAGACATGATCTGATAGTACCAGAATGTAAAGGTGGAGTGTAAGGAAGACACCCTACCTTTGAATGATGTTGGTATTAATGATTAAACTTGCAGTAAAAAAGAAAAAAATGCAAGATTTTCAAGACTGATAAGGTACTTTAGTACTTTATTGTTGATAAAAACTGTTTTAAACAGATAAATGACAAAAATTGTGGCAAAAACAAGCAGCATTTCTGCCTGAAATACTCAGATTAGGGAGGTAGCCAGGTGAAATTTGGCAATGTGTGTAGGAATATTAATTGGAGGAGAGGCCAACTAGAGACAGATCGTTATGGAAGAGAAAAAACAGCTGAACAAGAATTTACTACAGCTGATTCAAAGGCTGGGCACAAGCAGTAAGAAATAACATGAGCGTGTGGCAGTAGATGACCTGGGACACTAAATGTGAGATTTTAATTTAGTATTGCAGACTGCAAAACTGAATATTACATAGGCAGCACATTCTTATGTACATTCTTTTAGCAGCCAGCTCTAACAAATGATCTAAGCAATACACCACTTTCTACCTCCTTGGAGAGTCTCTGACACAGTTTCAGTGATGCTGGTATCATCAGCATCAGACTCAGTCCTTACACTTGATGATGAGAGTAGTGTAAGATACTTTAGTTTCCATCAAGTTCTTCTGTCCTGCCTGTTGTCTTAGAGCACCCAATGTCTTAGAGCACCCAATGCACCACAATGGTGCAAGGAGTCACTCTTTCAAATGGATACCAGACAAAAAAATCATTACACCTCTCCCTCCTCCCCTATCCAAAAAAAATACTTTTACTTTTCTCCAAAAGATCAGTGCCATAGTTTTGTTAACAGAATATCATCATGTACAACTATGCCTATACAATATGGGAAACCTGTTAATCTTGCATATGCAGTTTCCATGGCAGCATTTGTTGGACTTCATGAAATACATGAACTTTTGAAATGACTGACAGATATGTTTTTTATAGCAGCTTTGGAGACATTGATGGTTTTGCAGCTGTTGGTCTGATGAGGTCTTGTTTGATTTTGTATTTGCTGATCCATAGAAAATTCATTTTGGGATACTTAAATTGAAAATAGGAAGGAGGAAGGAGTCCTCATCTTCTTCCAGAATAGCCTAAAATTGTTTAAGAACTTTCTGAAGAAATTCCATTGCAGGAGGAAACACAGCAAAGCAATACACATTCAATGGAATTTCCTCTTCTTACAATAATAGGTGCAATATCATGTCTTATTAAAAGAAGTGATCTACATATTGTGCAGTGATTTTTTACTGAGAAAAATAACATTTAAAGAAGAGGTTTCAAGTATTATGATCAGAGCAGACACCTGCGTGAAGTCATCTACCACAACTGTGAGTTATGCTGCTGCTCCTGCAGTGTCCTGCTGCTGGAGATTCAATTAAACATGACACATCCATCTTCCAAAATTCCATTTTTTTTATGCTTCCACAAACATTTCTATATAATATACTACTACCCAGGTTGTCTCATGCTCATCACAGTAGTCTCTTAAACTCTTACAAAAGTGCAAGGGATCAAACCAAAATTAATGTTGAGCTGGAGACATGGCATTTGCCTTTATTTAGGTAGAGAGAGTGCTGAGTAGGGCACCAGTTGAAGTTCCTCCACACAAAAGCTAGGGCCAGTCTCATGATTTCTTGTACCAAGGATCTCACTCCTCTATCTGACAAGATTCTGTGAGTTACCATCATATTGACCTTCTAATGTCCTTCCCTGTGTTTAGAGCATAGAGCCATATCTAAAACTGTATCAAAAAAATCTAATAAAAGTGGAATGTGGGAGAATCATGTGCCAGTTAATACTCAGTTATTCCAGTTAGCAGAGTAAATCAATAGCTTTAATACATAAAAATAAAGCAGCAGTAATACCACATCACATATAAAATAAATTTTACTTTAATGTAAGTTAGCAACAAGACATAAAGATACAGAACATCTCTGCTTCATAAACCCAAGTTCATGTCCTGTATTACTGTCAGCTAAAGCTTCAACTTTAAATAATGTATGTAAATAAATGTTCATTGTTGTATTCCTATGGCTAGTTTTGCATTCTGCTCAATAAAATAATTTACATATATCAAGATACATAGCTGTTACTGGCAATTCAGAAACAATTTTGTGACAGAATACATCACACAATCTATCCCTTCTATCTGATACTTTAGTGGTTTAACCCCAGCCAGCTACCAAGCCACACACAGGTGCTCACTCATCCTTTCCTCAGCAGTACTCAGGGAAGAATCAGAAGGGTAGAAGTTAGAAAACTCCTGGGCTGAGATAGATAGTTTTAGTAGGGAAAGCAATTACTGTGCACACAAGCAGAGAAGGGAAAAAAAAAATTGATTCACTGCTTCCCATGGGCGGTCAGGTGTTCAGTCATCTCCAGGACAGCAGGCCTCCGAGCTGTAAAGGTTACTCTGGAATACAAACACTGTCACTCCAAATGTCCCTCCCTTCCTGCTTCTTCCCTCAGCTTTGTATACTGAGCATGATGTCATATGGTCTGGAATATCCCTTAGGTATATTCTGGCCAGGCTGTCGCTTCCCAACCTCCCACGTACCCCCAGTCCCCTCACCATGGTGGCAGTATGAAAAGTAGAAAATGCCTTGGCTCTGTGCAAGTCCTGCTCCGCAGTAACAAATATATATCTGTATTATCAACCCTATGTTCAGCAGAAATCCAAAACATGTTCCCATATGAACCACTGTGAAGAAAATTAGAAGCCTATGACATAGCTATAGATTGTTGCTGTGTGTACTGTGTTCCACTCTACAAATAAATGTTCAACATGCAGCAAGATTTACACCAAGTAAGCATTTACTTTTGTTTTTACTATCAGTTATTTGCATTTCTACTTCACTGATTAACCAATCATTTTGGTTAATTTCTAGCCCTGATGTTTACATGTCAATTGACTCAAGTTTTTTGCTTTTGTGGTTAAAAAATACTGGTATGTTCGCCTGCAGAGTGTTTGGAAGCAGTTTGCCCATGACTGAAGGAAGTGATAAGGTTGCCCTGTCAGTCTAAAGGATAAACTCTACTGGACCATGAGCTGCGCTGGGTGAACAAAATAATTTCTCTGTTATTACTGAAACAAGATGAAGCTTGTGTAGTGAAAGGACAAGAGGGAATAGCCTCAAATTGAAAGGGTTTAGATTAGATATTAGAAAAATAACAATTTAGTATGAGGGTGGTGAGGCACTGGAAGAGGTTGTGCAATGAAGCTGTGAATGCTCTATCCCGGGAGGTGTTCAAGGCCAGGCTGGATGGGGCCCCGAGCAACCTGGTTTGGTGAAAGATGACCCATGCCAGGATGGTTGAAACTAGATGGTCTTTAAGGTCCCTTCTAACCCAAATTATTCTATGATTCTTTGATGATTACTGAAACAAGATTAAGCTATTAGTAATACCTATTGCATAAAAACCATAGCACAAGTTTAGCGACTGAGACAAAATTGTATTGCGGGGAGTGGGATAATTGTGTATTTTCATTTATTTTTTTGCCCTGTGTCTGGTTAAACTCCACACACACTAACAACATAGTCCTGGGTTCCTGTGCAAATGGATCCTGCTGCCACATCAAGTGTGTCGAGGCATGACCTGCCCTGCAGCCAACCCTTTGGCGCATATCTATCCATGACAGCATTCTCCAGAGGAACACAGCGATTACTGGCTTAATCCAGTGCTGGGTGATAACCCAGCAACTTGTGGCAGCCAAGTTTGTTGCCAAAGCAAGAAAGACCAGTGAATGGATATGAGCTTCTGTTGCCAACTTTAAAAGACCCCCTTTTTAGAGCAATGGCCTTGAGAGAGCGAATTAGTAATGGAGTGTGTAGATCATCACATTTAAATTCAGCAAATCCTAAAGCACAAGCGTAGTCAAACCTCCAGGCAATGCCTCCTATCCTGCTCTATGGAGAACTGTTGGGTCACAGAAAGAACGAATCACATAACTGTTAGTTTTGGGAGGGATTGTCTGACAAGCCAGGGTCACCTAGAGCATGCTACACAGGACTGCATCTGGATGGGTTTTAGATGAGTCTCTGGAGAGGAAGACTGTGACCTCCCTGGACACCTGTTCCAGTGCTTGGCCACCCTCAGTGTAAAGAGCTTCATCCTCTTTACATGTTGAGGTAACACTTGTGTTTTAGTTTATGGCCCTTATTCCTTGTCCCGTCGCTGGGCACCACTGGGAAGAGTCTGGCACCATTCTCTTGACAGCCACCCCTGAGACGTTTGTAGGCACTACTACCCCTCTCAGACCTCTTCTCTAGACTAAGCAGGCCCAGCTCCTGCAGCCTCCTCTGTCCCAGCTCCTGCAGCCTCTCCTCATATGACAGAAGATGCCAGCTCTGACTCCTGTTTCCAACTGCTCTGCATTAAAACAGCTGGAAGCACAACGACACCCACCCGCGGCACAGGCGCAGCGCCGGCTAAGGAAAGGGAAGAACAGGCACCAGCACTGACAGGAGGTTCAGGAACCCAGCCCCGCCGTGTTCCGCACGGTGCCTGGACACGGAAAAGGTATCCATGCCGGCCGGCCTGACACAGCGGGAGCGCCCGGCGAGCAGAGCCGACCGGGACACGGGCCCCAGCTGAGCCGCCACACGGCTCCCTACCCCCTTCCCGCGACCNGGCTCCCTCCCCCCTCCCCGCAACCCGCTGATACCAACGCTCGCGCGCGCACCAGCCAATCGGCGGCCGCGGGCTCCCTTCGCCCTCTCCTCCCATTGGCCCTCGGGGGCGCGGGGGCGGGGCAGGCGCGCGAGCGAGCCCGCCCGCTCG
>VWYI01038836.1:227-27136 GCA_013399455.1 Anthoscopus minutus | reverse complement strand
GCTGTGGCCGCCGCCGCCGTTAGTACGGGGACTGCAGGCGGGAGAGCGGGTGGCCACGGCGCCTGGCGGCATGTGAGCAGCGGCAGGAGCTTTCCCCGAGCCCAGCGGCAGCGCTAAGGGGGCTCCTCCCTCCGGCGGCGGTTCAGCCCGGCCGGAGGCACAGCGCGGAGGCGGGCGGGCATCCCCGCTCCAGCCGCCCGCGGGGAGACACCAGGACCGGCCACAAAGCGCCGCCGTCCGCCCTCCTCCGCACGCTGCTGCGCTGCCCTAGCCAGCCCCGCTCCTAGGGAAGGAGGAAGGGGGCTCCCGTCGCCCCCTCGTCACCTTCTCGCCGGCCGATCCATGGGAGGAGCGGGCCGCCTCCCCCTAGGAAGCGCCGCCACGGCTCGCCGGGACTGAGCGGAGCGGCCGGCGGCCGGCGCGGCGGGAGGATGCCGCTGCTGCGAAAGGCGCTGCGCGTCTCCAACCGCTCCATGCTCGCCTTCATCTTCTTCTTCTCCTTTTCCTCATCCTGCCTCTACTTCATCTATGTGGCCCCCGGGATCGGTGAGTCCAGAGCCGCCCCCTCAGGGAGCGGGGGTGAGGGCGGTGGTGGGGAGATCGCCCGCCTCCCCAGGGCTGTCGCCGGGGCGGGGAGGGCACGGGCGGCGCCGGGCGAGGGGCGGCTCGGCTGTCGGAACGCAATCCCGCCCGCCCGGGAAGGGTCGGGGCGGCCGGCGGGGCGGCGGTAACGTGCGCGGATCCTGCATCTTTGTTCTGCCTCTTTCAAACGCTCTAGAAGGTTCATCTGCCATCGTGAGGTAGGTGGATGCTGCCCTTGCTTCACTTGCTGGCAAAGTGAAGCACTAAAGCGGCTCAGCGTTTCGTCGTGTTACTGCTGTATGAATCGGGAAAGAGCTGCAAAACTGCTGGAGTCACTTAAATGTATTAAGCTTTCAAGTTGTTAGTAACTTGCACTAATAATAAAGCCCGTGTGAACAAAAATGAAGAACCGATTTGAGTATCTGTTGTTACTTCCGTTAGTGGGATCTCTCTCTGTTCACAGGTTTTATAGTTTGGTAACTTCCACTTCTGAAGGAACCACTTCAGAGGCAGAAAAACCGTTGATTTAGAAGCTTCATAAAACAACTGTGCAAGTTTGTGTCTAAAACAGACCAAAAATATGTGCTGGTTTCTTTAGTTCACTCTTCTGCTGTTACTGAGAGACCATCAGGCATTTTCTCAGCAGATGATTCTTTCAGAACCAGTTAACATTACCCCAGAGCTAAGGCCAGTGGTATCCTGTATGGTGCTCTGTGGGACTTCCCTGTGTTGGGTGTCTCTTGATTAGGGAGTGTTTTCCTTTTTTTCCCCAGGGAATGTTGCCACATTTTCTATACATCTCCCTGCTTATCAGGTGCTAACTAAATACTTGCAAAATCATCTCTCTCTTTATCCTTAGTGCTTAAAACTTCTCTCTGTAGCACTTACTACAAAATGTCCACACTGATGTGACCACTGAATCTTTAGGAATTGTTTGCTGTTGATTATCTCTTTAGGCTGTTTGGCTTCCTCTTGTTCACTATCTTCTATTTAACTTGTAAACACTTTCAAGGTGTAATTGTTGCTTCTTTACTTAAATAGTTCTATATAAATCACGTATTGTTCTATAGATCTCCTTTACTTACGTGCTTCCTACAATATCGACAATCTGCCAATTATTCTTCCAGTTCAAATAAATACAAAAAAAATTAGGAAATATATAATATTTTAAGGTTGGAGTTCTGAACTTTCTGTCTGTCAGTGTTTCTCTGCTGAAAGGGATATGATATAGCCTTCCAAGTGAGAATGATGATGAGGTTCATTTAGACATCTTAGGTCTTTGAGATGCTAGTGAAGGATACATACATAGACTTTAATTGCAAGTAATTGATATATAATTTAAATAGCAGAGTACAGTTTCTACATCTTTTTAAGTGAAACTTATAACATCTTACATAATGTATGCAGCTGTAGTTTTACTGTTACTTAAATGTTTCTTGCCAATGGGTATTTTCTTAGGAAGTATGTTGTGTCATTAAGCAAGGCTTATGCAGTGTCTTGTTCAGAATCAGAGCCTTTAGTGATGAGACTTTTAATTTCTGACTTCATCTTTCTGGTCAGCTATTGGGAATTACATGTGTGTTCACTTTCCTTTGTACCAGGAATGAAATGAAATCAACAGTACATACCAAAAGTGTTCTTGAGGATTAGGTCTGATTAACCTTGAGGAAAAAAGAATCATACTCAGACTTGTCTCTCTTGCTATCTCAGACACAAATACTGTAGCAGGCCCTTTCAAGATGTGGTTTAACAATGCAAAAATATTGGATAGTTACACAAGTTTGTGGGATTACAACTCTTTCCAGCTACTGATCAATGCTGTGCAGCCCTAACTGTATCTGATGTGTTGTGAACACATCCAGGTTGAGTCAAAACCCTGCAATAATGAACTTATTCCTTGTCTATGGTACTTCTTAGGTCCATCTTGAAATGCTGCTGTGCTGCACTGGTCTTCCTGGGGAAGAGAATATAGAAAATGGTAAAGGAAAGGGCAGTAGGAAAGTTCTACATTTCAGCCTATCAGCCTGCAGGTGTAATGCTGATTTCCCAGGAATTTGCTCCTTAAAATGTTACGGTGTGGAATGGAGAGAAAGAAGGTCAGATATTATCTAGAAACCAACAAGCTTCCTGGCAGTATAGTGAAAATGTAAGTTGTAAGAACAGAAGATTTTCAAAGCACTTGGGAGCACCCAAGTTTACAGGCAGATGATTCATCTGTTAATCCTATGCTGTATGGCATTTACATATTATGATAGAATAGAGTATTTCACTGTACTTTCACCTTTTAACTGAGTGTAATGAAATAAATGCATCTAAGTCAAGGCTGATAGTGTGTGTGGAGAGGAGGAAGGCTAAAGGTTGCTTACTGAAGCTCACCCTCCTTACCTATTAGCAGCTTTTCATGAAATATATTCTGCATCTAATTCATAAATGGTTGGAATCTGTCATAATTTATGTGTACAGATATGTTTTACTGAAGATATTTTAGTTCACCAAAACATTTTCTTCCTCAACAAGCTATAATACACAATGTCAGAGAGGAGGAAAATTCTAATTATGTTGTAGGGGTCTGCGGCTGCTCCCTGGCTGGCTTCATGGTGGAACTGAAAATAGAGAGTGAAGCTGGATTCCCAAATATTTTATGGAGCAGCAGTGTACTGGAAGGTAGGAGAGGAAAAATAAGTGAGGTATGCAGCAGAATGGTTTCCTGAGATGTCAGAGTCAATTGAAATTTTGAATTCTTATGGGCTAATGGAGTGGGAGTCCCCCTTAGGAAGCAATTCATGGCTTATCAAAGGGAAAAGACATCTGCACATGTAAGCCCTTGGCACTAGAAGAATTCTCAAAGAGGTCACTGTCACATTCCCTCTGTCCTTCAAACTATTTAGAAAATAGTTACTGCATTTTTTTTTGAGGAAAATGCGAATTTTGTAACAAATGCAGTTTAGGTCAACTTGAAATATTGACAATTTGTTTAAAGGAAAGAAATGCTAATTACTTATTTTAAGGTATTTAATTATTTGTCTAATATTTAAAAATTTGAATTTGCACCATAGTTACAGATATTGCAGTAATATCACTGGAGGTTTTTTGTTGTTTTATATGGTTTTGTTTGTAATTTCAAGAAACCTCTAAGAATGTTAGTCCTTTGCAAAACAGAAGCTTTTAATATTCTGTATGCTTCAGAATATGAGGGGAAGAAAATCACATTTTCATGTTTTCAGACATGGCTCTGTGTTTTGAGATGAAGACATAGTACTGCAAATATTATAAAAATATAGAGTTTAAATGGTCGAGAAGAATTCATACACTATGTTTGGATTGTTCATATGCCTGCTTTTCCCCTTTTCTGTAAGCACAGATGATTGGATGAAGTGGAGGTGATTGCAGCCCTACCTCAGCACCCTGGTAGACTTTTGATAGTCAGAGGAGCTGAAACACAAGAGCAGATTGATTTTTAACTATTAATTAGAGAACACAACAATTTTTCTAATTTTAATTTTTCGTGTTTAATTCAGTGGATGTTTCAGAAGAAAACCTTAAGGGATAGGATGGCAAGTTAAAATGATCAGAAACATTTCAAATGTTTAAAATTTAAAAATTTCATTTAAATATTTAATGACACTTCTGTGTGACAGTCTCAAGTATTCAATGGAAGCAGATAAGAGGTGCTGTTTTCCAGAGTAACCATTTTTGTGACAGTAATTCAATTGATGCTCCTCTGGTAAAAGCAGAAACTGAAATTTCTGATTTTGAATTAATAGCCTGTGATTCTGAAATGTCATTGAAAGTTGCAAATATACAAATTTTAGTTGAAGGCTGAAGAAGCCAACTGAGAGCAGGAATATTTGGCACCAATATGGGAGTTTTTCCAATGTTCTAGACAAAAGTAGCAATAAAAGGGACTCAAATAATCTGTGTCTGGTCCTGACAGTTATCCAGATCCCATATGTAGGTTTGAGTTTGCATTGTGGAAAGGATCCAAAGATTAGGAGAATAAGACAAATCAACGAGGCAAAACTTAGGCAAGGGAGAGCATTTGCTGGTCTGATTTCACTGCCAAACTAATGTGAGTAATGCAGGAGGCAATTTTTTTCTTTTTTCCCTGTTTTTCCCGTTTGCTCTCAGCATTATAACTGAAATTACATTGGAGGATGTAACAGATCTCAGAAAATGATCTCTTATTCTTTCCTGGGTTATTCCTTTCTGGCATATTTCAGCAGAGAACCTTTTCCAGATTGGGTGGAAGAGTATCTTAGAGCTCTCCATGCTGTGGTCAATTGCAGTCTAGTTTTTCAGCCAGAGAGTGCTTGTGTACTGGAACAGGCTCCTCAGGGCAGAGGTCACAGCATCAGGCCTGACAGAGTTCAAGGAGTGGTTGGACAGCGTTCTCAGACACATGGTGACATTCTTGGGGGTGTCCTGTGCAGGGTCAGTAGTTGCACTCGATGATCCTGATGAGTCCTTTCCAACTCAGCATATTCTGTGATTCTAGCTTGCCTGCCTTGGATGTAATGACCTATGCAGTTCAAATAAGAACTGGTTATGAAACAGTGCAGTGATCAAAGAAGATGCAGTCTGCTTTGACATCAATGAGTAAGAATCTTGAATGGTGAAATGAGATTGAGAAAGAAAAAACAGCTAATATTTTCTCTCTTATGGTCTTCTGCTTCTTTTATTAAAATCTTGCTACTTCTTTGTCAGTCCTAACCAAAAGGTAGCTGTGCAGCCTACATGGAACTTGGAAACATGTCTATTTGTTTTAGCTCACAATTTTATATAAATCTATTTCCTGTTCTGTTACTAGAAACTAGTTTTCCTGGTAGGAAGAATGATATCACTTTTTGAACTTGTGCAGAAATGGAGGAGAGTGCTGAAAATGCTATCAGCAAGATAAATGTTTATCACTGCTTCCAGGTGCTGAACCCATAAATATGGGTGCAGCCTTTGTGCTGGTATTCTTTGTTCCTGGCATCTGTGGCAGTTGTAGTATTTCTAAAGACTTGCTGTTTGATTATAGGATAATTTAGATTGGCAGGGGCACCTGGAAGTCACCTGATCCAACGCCTGCTGAAAGCAGATCCTACTGGATCAAATTGCTCAGGGTCGTGTCCAGTTGCGTTTTGAATAAATCCAGGGATGAAAATTTTACTGTCTCTTTGGGGACCCTGTTTCAGTGTCAGACAACTGTGAGAAAATTGTAATATGTAATCAAAATATCCCACCTTATGTTCATTGCCTTGTGTTTTTTCACTGAGTACTTTCAAGTGTTCAGTTTAGTCTTCCCTATACAGCAATACTATATTGCTGGAGACAGCAAAAAATGCATCCTCCTCTTAGCCATTTCTATTTAAGATTGAAAAAACCCATTTATTTTAGTTTCTGCTTGTACATAATATGTTTTATTTTGAAAGGTTTCCTCTGAGCTTGTTCTGGTATTAATGTTTGTCTCTTTCTGGGATGCCCAAACTAGACATGGTACCCAAACACAATTTCACAAGCCACTGAATAGACAGCAGTTGCTCCTATCGATTTGCTGGTTATCCTGTTGCCAGTACAGGATACTGTTGACTGTGTTTGCTACAATGATAGGTGGCTGGTAATACCTTGTCTGAGGGTTTTGTAAGAGAGCATGTGTGTAGATAGGTTTACTGCAGCTTAAAAGTTTCTTCAGTAAATGTAACTTGTCTATCCCATTGTTTCATAATTTCTGCAGGGAAATGCTTGTACTACAGAACCGGTTGTTTTCTGAGATTCAGCTATTTTCAGCTATATTCCATTACTGAAGTTTGCCCCTTATTAAAGGCTTCATTTGGAGGCAGGAGTACTTTCATTAGCTACAGAAGTCTTCTTCTGGCTTGCATTCCAGTTTTTCATGCCAGTTCCACTAATTATCATCAAATCCTTTACCTGTGAAATTGTAGTTTACTTCCTGATTACTAGGGACTTCTCTTTTTCTCTCATGCAAAGGGGAAATTGGTGTTTAAACACTGCTTGATCTCTGATTTCCAGTGATCAAACGTTCCTCAGCATTCTGGCTAAGGGCTTGAGTTCATTGAACCCACTGAACTTGGGCAGTACCATGGGCAAGTTTTCTGCTTTTGTCTGGGAGGTGCAAAGACCTTTCCATTATGGTTGCTCAGCACAGTCATTCCTAGCGTCTGATGCTGAATAAATGTTTGTAGTTTTGTCATTCATGACTGTCTTTCACTTTTACCAACAGATTAACTTTGACTAAACATGTATATTTATTTCTGAATCAGCTGTTCTGCATTTTTAGCTGATAGTTTTCCTAAAGTCCTTATGTATTACTCTTTATTAGTCAGGGAACTTACTTGCATAAGATTTCAATCAGTATTCATTTTGTGATGTTGTTTTATGCCAGAAAACGGAAAACCCACATACTTATGATGTGCAGATAACTTCACAAGGACAAAGTAATTATGAGACCTCATGTGAAATGAGTTTTCCCTTAAACCAGCCAGTTATTTGACTGCATTCTTCTCATGGGTTGAGAAGGAGAGATTGTATACCCTGGGGACATTCATCTGAACTGTGATGCCTTACTGGCATGGCCAAAGCTTTAACCATTTCCACATCTATCTGTGGTGAAAGATAGTTTATCTACTGGCTTTTGATTAATAAGACTATTTCTGCAAGTGACTATTTTTGCTTGCTTTTCTATAGCTCTTACTCTTAGGTAATCTTTTGTATTCAAATTATGCAATGATATTGTGGAGAAAAGCATAAAATGATTATGCTTTGTGTGGGATCCAGTGCTAGATTCTTGTGAGCACAATGCAGAGATTGGTTTCAGGACTTTAAAATGCAAAAGATGCTTTTTTGCAAGGTATCGCCAATGGTCGGTTCACTTGCTTATATTTATGGTTGTCCTTTTTTGCCTTCAGTTCATTGTGCATTTATTGAATTATTCTACAACTTACTGTATAATCAACTAATAGCCTGAGAGGATAGAATAGTATCAAATATGTTAGAAATTATATCAAACATTGTATCCTTTATCATGCTTAAAACTATGGCTAGGGAAAGAAATTTTGATTCAATTTTTTCACTGTAAATGGAGATCCCCTCATTTACTGTTTCCCAATAAACAGTGAATGGACATTTATCCATTTATCAGGCTTGCAGTCAGAGGACTCATCCATTCGGCATATCCATTGTTGCAGTGAGTATGCAGAGGTTGTCTGAAGTATTAAAAAAACAAATTTTGAAGCTTCTCTGTTGCAGCTGATACAGATTTGTCCATCTGCACCATTTGAATGATCACTGTTAGCCTCCAGAAACACTGGTAGCTTTTGTTTTTTTCAATGGATTGAGGTGATTTATGTCTTTCCAAGAGGTTTTTTTGATAAGGAGATATACATATACAGACTCAAATGCAGTCTTGCTATCCCTGTGAAATAAGATTGGGTTTATTATTATTTTACAAATAGTGCAAAACTGCTGTTCAATATTCTAAACCAAATCAAGTAAGGAATATATTTCAAGACACAGTGTTTTTCTTTTTCTTTTTTTTTATGGTGTTGTATCTGTTTTAAAAACAACTTCTGATTAACAACATGTGTAAAAGTAAATACAATGCTAAGGAAGTTGAACATTTAAAATAGTATTTATTGATATTTGTTGTAACTTCCTATTTTTGAGTAGGAACCAGTTTACAGCAGTCTTACATTATTTGGGGTATTGTCCTTCGCTGCTAAATTGTTTAATGAATAAGTTTGCAGATGAAAGTCATTATCCTGTGGAAAATATTCTAGCTCCTAGAATTGTAACTGTGATATTTCAGAGGCAATCTTCAGCTGACCTCTATTTACTGTATATTTGGATTAATCATAGAATTTAATCATTAACACTTCTGTGTTAATTTGCCATGTATGAACTCTGCCAATAATATATTTCTAACTCTAGTATTCCTGAGAACAATATCACATAACATTGTGTTAAGAAGTGGTCCATGTTCTAGAAATACCCCCATGAGATGATCCCCTATTTACAATTACTGCTGGAGAGCTTTGTGGTAGCCTATTTGAATCCATACCAATTTTTATGCAGTATGTTGAATATGCTTTTCAGAAGTCCTGTGAAAACAGGTGTTGACGAGTAACTTCAGGGGCAATGGTCATTTGTCAAGACCTATTCTCTGTAAAGCCGTGTTTACTGCGTTTGAATATTGCAGAATCTATGGGTTCTCTATGAAGTATTTCCTATCTTGAGTTTTTCAGCATTTTTTTACTTGGAAAGATTAGTGTATAATGTTGCTACAACTGCTCTGATGATAGATCATCTTTGTTTTTTAATGTCTGGGCATGTTAACTTTTTGCTAATTGCTTTGAAAATATTCTTGACATAATGCTTTTTTCTATGTTTCTGGGTTTGTTTGGCTTTGTTTGTCTGGTTTTACTTTGGCAGAATAAAAGCTGCATTTTAAAATCAAATTTGTGACCAAGTTTGTTCATCTTTTGTTTGCAATTTAAAAATATTTTTTGGTAATAATGAATACTTTTCTATGTTTTTAAAGTAATAACATTTCTAACTTCCTGGTCTTCTTCAGAACTTCACTGGTTCT
This sequence comes from Anthoscopus minutus, assembly GCA_013399455.1. Classification (NCBI taxonomy): domain Eukaryota; kingdom Metazoa; phylum Chordata; class Aves; order Passeriformes; family Paridae; genus Anthoscopus; species Anthoscopus minutus. The sequence goes on along the minus strand of VWYI01038836.1, from coordinate 17,967 downwards.
GTTGTATATTTTACTACATTGAATGCTTCCAAGTGCATGGCATATTTTCTTGGCTTTGCTTTGGTGTACGAGTACAGCATGATAACTTACTACGTTTCTATATAAAAATGATTGTTGTGCTTTTCCTGTGAAGTTGTGGGATGCTAAATTAATGCAGTATTATGAGAAATGCTTTGATTTTTGGTGTACTGCTTGGAAGGAGCTTGATTTCCTAACTGAGAGCGATCTGTGAATGATACCATTTTCTTTAAAAAAAGGTGTGAATACTTAAATAACAAAAAGCTACTTGATATGAAACATTGAACCATTTTTACAGATATTTTTATACTTTTAGAATTAGTGCATTGCCCCACCCCCAAGTCTAACACATAAAACTATTAATAACTAGTGAGCTATAAAAATTCGAGACAAAAAATGATTCATCTGATATTTTTAATATGTCCTCTGGAATACAGGATGATCCCTTTAATGCTCTCATGTGCGTTAACAGAATGAGTTTTAAATAATGCTTTAAAACCAGGACTTTTGATGACTGACATGTGGCTGTGTGTTCATGATTGCTGATGCAGGTCTGGATCAATTGATAGGAAAACTTCCTCTGAATTAATGATGATCTCACATTTGCAGTTGCTTGAGGTGGAACATTGAGTATAGAATTGATTCCAAGGTGTCCAGTATGTGTGTGTTGTTCTATATTCCTCACTGCCCTTTCCATCTGATTAATTTGTAAACTGTATGACAGCCTGGATTTTGTGTTTTCTGAATCAGAAATTCTCTTTCTTACTTGTTGTGAACCATATGCAGTGAAAGAAGAAGAATATGAATAAAATTGCTTCTAGGTGGTTGTTACATTGTTAGATGTTTTCTTTGGTTACCTGTGAAATTTTGCCTTTCCTGTTTGTGCTTTGCCTTGCACTGTGACAGCAATAGTTGGTACCAATATAGAAAGACCGAAGGAAGAGAAGAAACATCACAGGTTAGTTGGGGTTGGAAGGGATCTCTGGAAGTTATCTAGTCCACTACCTACTCAAGAAGTAGGTTCTACCTGGAGCCAGGTGCCCAGGACCATGTCCAGATGGTTTTAGAATATTTCTGAGGATATTCTCCACAACCACTGTGAGCAGCCTGTGCTGGTGCTCCGTTCCCCTCACAGTACAGGAGTGTTTCCAGATGTTCAGGTAGAGCATCCTGTGTTTCAGTTTGTGCCTGTTGCCTCTGGTTCTGTCCCTGAGCACCACTGAGAAGTGCCTGGCTCTGTCCCTCTTTGTACCTTCCCTTCATATAACTTGTATACATACACACCTGCCCTTTGTACACATTAATGTGACCCCCTGAGCTTTCTTTTCTCAACAATCCATGCTCTCTCAGCCTTTCCTCATAGGAGTGATGCTTCAGTCCTTTTGTCTTGTTCATGGCCTGTTGTTGGATGCTCTCCAGGATGTCCATGTTCTCTATTCTGCTGTGGAGCTCAGAACTGGACACTATACCAGGTGTGGCTTGAACAGTGCTGAGTGGAGGCTGTGAAGGATCCTTTGACCTGCTGGTAGTATTCTTCCTAATGCATCCCAGGATGCTGTTGGACTTCTTTGCAGCACATTGCTGGAACATGTTCCGCTTGATATCCACCAGGACCTCCAAAGTCTCTTCTGTCAAGCTGCTTTCCAGTTGGATGCCCCTAAGTATATTTTGGTGCATGGGATTGTTCCTTCCCAGATGCAGAAATTTGCACTGTTCCTTGTGAACTTCATGAAGTTTGTCTCAGCACAATTTCTCCAGCCTGCTGAGGTACCTCTGGATGGCAGCATGGCCCTTTGGCATATAAACTACTTACCCCAAGTAGTTAATAAACTTATCCCAAAGTTAATAAACTTTGTGAGGTTATGTTCTGCCTGTCAGACAGACACTTAATGAAGGTGTTAAACAGGAATAAACCTGATACTGACCCCTGGGGTACATCAGTGGTCACTGACCTCAGCCTTTGGGCTAGGTCAGTCAGCTTTTGATCCAGCTCACCACTTGCTCAGCCAGCCTTTACATCAACAGTTTGTCTGTGAGGGTCTTACAGGATACAGTGTGAAAGGCCTTACTGAAGTCCCGGTAGACAATGCCCCCTGGTCTTTCCTTATCTATCTTTCATCTGAGAAGGTTAACCAGTTGATTGAGTATTCCTGACGATTTTCTTGTCATTTATGTACCTGAAGAATGGTTTCTAGGTTTAGCTGCTCCATCACCTTCCCTGGGATCAAGCTGAGGCTGTACTTCCCTGGGTCTTCCTTCTTGAAGATAAGAGTGACATTTACTATCCTCTCTCTAGTCCTCAGGCCCTTCTTCCACTCCTCATGATTGATCAAAGATGGTCAGGAGTAGCTATGCAGTCATCTGCCATATCCCTTAGCACTTGGTACATCCCATAAGGGCCCATGGACTTAACCTGTGTCCTATTTGCTTAAGTCTTCCACCAAGGGTAAGAGTACAACTTCCTTGCTCCAGACTGGTCTCAAGGAGTTGGACTTCCTGAAGACTGATCTTATTAATAAAGAATGAGAAAAGGTGACATTCAGTGTTGCAAGCTTATCTGCATCTTTCTCATTGAGCAGTGAATCTTATTCACATTCTCCTGAGTTTTCTTCTTGTCACCTATGTACATATAGAAATGCTTCTTGTTGTCTTTAGCTTTCCTAACTGCATCTCTGGATGCTCAGATATTTTTCTGTGTTCCTCCTGCGTTACCTGTGATTGCTTCCTCTCACTGTATTATTTTTGTGTTTGATTTTTTTTTCCCCCAGGAGGTCTTCATCCTTGTAGGCCTCCTTGCATTTTACCTGTTCTCATAATCATTGAGATGGGTCTCTCATAAGGAGATTATCCCTGAGTATTACCCAGCTTTCTTGCCCTGTTTTCATTTGAGGGCCTTATCCCATGGGACTCCACCACAAAGATATTTGAAGAAGCTAAAGTCTGCTCTCTTGAAGTCCAGAGTTGTGAGCTTTCTTTTGTTTCTTCATGCCCTTAGGATCCTGAGCTCCACCATCTCATGATCTCTGTGGCCAAGGCTGCCTTTGATCTTCATATTCCCAGCGAACCCCTCCTCCTTAGTAAGTATGAGGTTCTGCAGATCACTTAACCTCGCTGGCTCTGGCACTTGTGGCAGGAAATGACCTTCAGGGCACACCAGGAACCTTCTGGAGTTTTATCTGGCTGCCTTCTGCTGTCAGTCATCCCCCACACCCCTGAAGAAAAGCTGTGTTTCTCTGTTTCACTTCTGGCCTGTGTGGATTGAATACTTTGTTGCTGTTGCTGCTGGTTAATGTGGCACAACTGCGCTCTTTGTCACAGGTCTTTGCCAACAGACTTGTGCCAGTAGATTTATTTTTAGGACTAAATTAATATCTTTGATTTTTGTCTGATGTTTTAGCTTCTGATGTAATTAATTGGCTGCTCAAGCATCTGCTGCTACCTAAGCAGCCACTGAATGGTTGTGGAATAAACTGAGCAGATCCGTACCCCTTGTAACTGTGATTGTGCTGGAGAGTCAGATAGTGGGAAATAGTGCCCAGAAAAGAGAATGTTTCATTCCTGATCTATTTGTGTAGAGTTGGATAGTGAGCTGACAAGCAGCTCAGCAAGAAAGAGGAGGTAGACTACAAGAATTGATGAAAACATGGTGAGGTTGGACTTCCTGGCAGCAAGAGCAACTCTTGCATACTTAAACCAAGGTGACAGCAGAATTTACCTGGCTGGGTTTTTTTTCAATTATGTCTTTTCATGTTGTCTATTTTTGAGACAAATGCCTTTTCTAAATTTCTCTCTCACAGAGGTCTTGTGTGTTTGTTTGGATTTTTCTCCTCTGTGTCAGAAGGGATAAATTGTACTTCATTAAAGGGAAGATGGAGGTTCCTTTCCAGCAAATGGTTTTTTTCCAAGATTTATGTCTACATTATCTGGACTGCAGTAACATTTCCCATAAAAACTGAGCACATTTACATGGCCTCTTGATTTTGTTGTGGACTTGTTTGAAAATTCTTACTCTCAGTTCTTTACTATATCAGGTTCCTAAGACTTTTGCCCTTCCTATTGTTTTCTCCATCTCAGTTCAGGGGAGTGAGCAAGCTACTGGGTGCGGACTTAGCTGTTAGCCACATAAACCTACCACACCTGGCTTATGTGAATTAAGGTTATCCTCCTATAAACCTGCTGAAAGCTCTATAAACCTTCTGCAGATTTAAAAATTCAAGTGACTTTAGCTTTTGGTATCACATTAAAAAGAAGAATAAAGCACACAGTCTTCCAGAAGTTAGCTCTGAAATCAGTATTTACTAATGGATTTATATTAAAAAACTCACTTTATTTTAGAATGGGGAGATATTGGAGCTGTAATTATGGTCAAAAAACCCCAAAAACTTATTTAGAGAAAAATAAGGGGATGATACCAATTAAAAACATGTTAAAATTTTAAGGAAAAAATTGTTGTTAATTAGGCATTTATTGTACTATTTGAAAGGCAAGGTGGTTTCATTTCCAGGAAAGCCTTGAATTTTGAAATTGCATGTTTGAAAGTAAATAATTGGTATTGGAGGAACAGATCTAATTGCCTTTATGTTGATTCCTAAAGAAGGAGTTTTCTTGAATAGGTACCTTCATATATGAATTCACACGTTGTACAAGATCCATGAAATGCTTGGTAGAGACGCCCTGAATATACCAATGTTTGAATGGAAATCTACAGATGGAATTAAATAGTTGGAACTTTATATGAATTGGGTTAGATTATGAAGAAGTTTTTTTATTTTTTGTGTAAGGAAATCTGAATGTTATCTGTTGTCTTGAATCCTGGTAAGAATCTTTCTTCTGGGATTTCCTACCTGTTGTCAGGCCAAGGCTGTAGCTTTTTTGTTTTGCTTTGCTTCTGTTTTGGTGGCCAGAAGGTTTTGAGACAACTTCAGGATAGTAGCAGCTGAGTAACTTTAACACTCATGTAAACTCTTGTTAAGAAAAACAGCTAGTCGTGCTGGCCTAGGGTTTGAGAATTACATGCCATGCACGGCACCTGGCACGTTAAGACCCTCTCTTTTATCTGTTAATATTCCTTGTTTTAATAAGGAGTTCTTTGAAAGCCAGGACAATGGCCTCATTCATTAATTTAAAAATAAAGACGTTACTGTAGGGCTTTGAAATACTATTCCTTGAAGGATTATGATGGTGTTTTAATCTCTGTAGGTGTTGGTAATATTGTTTGCTAGTGTGATAGAATTAATCACCTTATTTTCCTCTGGAAGTGCCCCCAGTTCCTTATGCACAGTTCTCTGTAGTTCTAGACTCTCTGTGTTGGGCTATAAGAAGTTATTTGTTGATCTAGAGTTATGCCACTGGTGCTGGGTCATTTGATGGAGTTCCTGAGATAATTTTCTAACTTTTCTTTAATATCTTTATTTATTTTTAATCCCTAGTATGTTTAGTTCTTCCCTCCAAAGATGCAGAGCATTATTTTTGTAGTTAGGGTGGTTACTAGTTTCAGGGAGCCAAGTATCCCCCAGGCAACTGGGTGCTTAATGTAGGTGAAGTGACAGATGATCTCTGACCCTCTTTGCTTCCTCCTGTAAAGGAAATTTGTCCTTCCCTTTGTAGTATTTCTTTAGCCCTTTGAGTCCTGGGTAGACATTTGCTCACTCAGATATAAATGCATCTTTGTTTCTACCTTACTAACTTCTGTCAAATACAAAGAAATGTCTTGAGATCATATTTGGGGCTTTAGGTGCAAGATTGAGACAGAGAAATATTTCATGCTGTTGTTAGTGAGTCACTTAATTACTAAGACTGTTGATTTACTCACCTTTGATGCCTATAATAAATATTTGATGTATAATTATAAAACATTAATACTTTGAGATTGGCGGAGATTTGTAACAGTTGTATAACAAAGCAGCTGTTTGGAGTGAATGAATAACAGTACATTTTGATTGGAAATTGTGTTAACTAGTGAGTAAAAAAAAGGACCTTTATATGTGACTAAAAGATTTCCTAGGCTTTTTTTTGTCCTATATTTCAATGATATTTTTGTAGATCTATATAGATCTACAAAAGATATATAGAGACATGTATCTATATATGAAAATGTTTATATTGGTAAATTAAATTTTCTTGTCACTCAGTTGCTTTTTGTAAGTTAAAGAAAAACTAAAGTGTCCTATAAAATGTCTATTGACAGTCTGTTTGTTTTGGATTTGAATAAAGCCGTGGTTATGGATCCATTTTATTCTTTTCTATTGTTGCTGTTAGGTTTCACTGTGTGGACCTTCATCTCAAAAAATTATTGGTCACTAACCATGGATTCAGACACAGTAGAAAATATTAAAGACATTGTAGATATATGTTAAAATAATTTGGAAATACATTATTTTAATATAAATTCAAAACTACTTTTTGTTTTATCAGCAAACACATATCTCTTTATGGTGCAAGCTCGTGGTATAATGTTGAGAGAAAATGTGAAAACAATAGGACATATGATAAGATTGTACACTAACAAAAATACTACACTGAATGGCACAGGTAAGAATATTTCTAATTTAATTTTTAAAATACCTTTTTTTTTAAAAAAAAAAAAAAGCAGATCACTAATGACATAGCTCAATCATGAAAACTTAGACCCAAGTCCTGCTTCTCTGCAATTGGAGTCAAGGTCACATAATTACTATTTATCAGTTCACTTTAATAGTGAATATTTTTAATATTTTTATTAGCTGTAACAAAGATACTTGTATTTAATTATTATTCCTTTAGTGCAATATAATTATTTTTAAAATCATGCTTCTAGGAAGTTTTTAACTAAAAATTATTGTTCTCACCTGCATGATGATATGGTACAATTTCAGTGGATAACATAGGTTTTTACAAAAATCAATTTTTCTTTTTAAGATTATCCTGAAGGAAACAATTCTAGTGACTGTGTTGCTCAAACGACAATGTATCTTCCAGAGAACTTCACCTACTCTCCTTACCAGCCTTGTCCAGAGAAGCTGCCTTATATGAGTAAGTTTTAAACTGACCTTAATGTTTATCTAGTAAATTAAATTGTATTTTGAATAAGACAGTTATTTTTGTGTAAAATATAATTGTAAGGAGTCTAAGTATATAACAGAAAGTAATAAATGAAATACATCTGATAATGCACAATGATGCTTAGCAGAAATTTGCCTGTAAATAATGTGTTGCTGAAGTTTTGGTCTCTTTACTAATCACCTTTACTAATTTGAAATCAAATAATTGAACTGCTCATTTGTAAAGGAGAAAATTTCACATAGTTTCTGAAGTTATTTGTGATGCATTCCAGAATTCTAAGCTCTTGTCTTTTATACAACTGATTTAATCAGTGGGCTATCATTCAGCATGAGCAATTAATTAAATATCTAATATAGCCGTTCAAAAAATATTGCTGGCAGCTGAACTGAATTCTGATCAATTTTAATTCAAAGAAAAAGCGTAGAATTTATTTGGATAATCTAGATTCCATTATAACTATTTTTAATTTCAACTGAGTTTACCCATTGAAGAGAACAGAAACAGTGCATGTACCTGGTTCTTTTCAATAATGTCAGATTCTAAGCTTTGTTTTATATTTTAAATGTACAGACATGGAGACAGAAGTCTAAATCAGTTGCTGTTACTTATGAAACTAAGTCATATACAAAACTGTCTTAAGCCAGGTAGTACTTAGGCCCATGGTATGATAATAGCCTTATTTCAACCTCTTTCCCTCCAGACACAGGGTTTGATTTTCAAAATCATATTTTTGTATAATATTAAACATCTGAACAAATACAACCAAATTATTTTAATAGTAAATGTTTTAGCTATGTATGGAAACATAAAAAGTTCAGCAAATGGTAAATCCAGACAATCAGAGAAACAGGATGTTATGTTTTTGCTGATTCAAAAATGCATATAAATTAGTATTTTTAATGGCACTTTCAAAGGATCTGGCAGTTGGAATTCTGTCAGATTAGTTCCAAACAAAGTAATTCTGCTAGTAATTTCTCTATAGATCTCCTTGGTGCTGCTCTCATTTTTCCGTCTTTTTTGTTATTGTTGTTGGATGTTTTTTTTCTTAGTAATTGTTCTGTACTTCTTCTATCATGTTTAATTTAATAGAGAAATAATAATTTTAATAGAAAATCATTCACTGCATAAGTTACTTTTCAACAAAGGGATATGTGTTTCCTTTTTTGGCTTCCATGTGTGCCACTTTAATAGTCGTCTCTCTTTCTATTTATAATCTAAATAAAGCATCTCTGAAGATCTTTTAATTTAATGCAATGTTATAGGAAGTGTAGGATAGCCAGGAAAGAAAGACTGCTGAATCATGTATACTTTGACATGCTAAATTAGTCTAAGGTTATTATAGAACTCAACTTTTCTTTTTTGCATCAACTTGCCAAATTTATATCGTGAAAGGGCATGGTAAAATCATATTTTGTCCCAAGTATATGTGCTCTTAAAATAGGAACAGCTGTTGCCTTTTGTTTTGTGACTGAGTATAACAGGTATAACCTACTGGTTGGGCAATGCTGTTGTAATTCGTAAGCAAAGCACCTCAGAAACTAGACAGAAGCAGTACAAGAATCTATCTGTCTGTCTGTCTTTCCCTTTGTAGATAAACTGATAATCCCAACCTTTCTAGACTGCATAGTTTCTAAAGCTCTTGTCATTCTTGAACTTTTTGTGCTGTAGGCTCTCTTTAATTTGATTTCTTTGTAAAGCATCATAACTGGCTTAAATCCTGACTACAAAACAAACTGGTTTTGGAAAACTCTCTTTTTTTTCACATAGCAGCAGTTAATACATTCCAGGATGAGATTTTCTATTTTTGTAGAATTACATTGCATTGGGTCATAGTAATGTGCAATCCATTAAAAACTGTAAAACTATCTTTTGGCATACTGCAGACAGGTATTGCTTGTTTTGTTGTGCATGCTTCGTTTTTTCCTTCAGTAACAAGCCATCCTGTATTATTTTAAATTAATTTTACTTTATTGGCATCTGTATGTATGACATTTGTTGAATTAATTTTTTTTTCTGATTTTCTTCTTCAAAATATTTTTTGCTTTCTCAGCTTTCTTGTTTTGTAGGTTGTACAAATATGTTTTATTGCAGCCTGCTAGACATTGATGGAACTAGTGAAGAATAACCACAGTTTCAAAGAAAGGCCTTCTCCAGCCCCCTACCAGTGACAGAGAAAAAAGTACACAGGAGATTCACTCATCTCCTGTGTACTTTTGATAATACCAATACTTCAGGATTTACTACAATAGATGCTTTTTGAACACTCTGGATGGAATTTCGTTATGTCCCATGGAGTTAGAAGGACCTTTATCTAAAGGTGTTATCTAAATAGTCTTCTACCATTTGTTCTACCTTTATTTATCTTTATTTTTCTTTTAGATTCTGTATTTGAACTGAAAGGTTCTTGTTGCTTTTCTGTCTCTTGGTAGTTGAAATTTATTTTTTTAAGTTTTTAAATTTTTAAATTTATTTTGTACATTTTGTACTGGTCCTTTGTTTATTGACCTTGATTCTATATTTCATAAGATTTTTTTTCGGTTATTGAAGAGCTTCAGACGCAACCATTATGATATTCTAAGCTTATTTTTAAATAATTATTTTAATTTTTAGTGATTTTAAAGAATTTATTTAAATCTCAGTGGGACTAGCTTGTTCTAATGTCTATCTATACAGTTTTTTTAGCAACTGCCACGTTTCCTTTTTTCCTAAAATAATTAAATAAATACAGGTTTCTTTAAATCTTCTCTTGAAATAGCTCCATAGTGTACTGCTATTGATAATTTTTCACCTAGGATTTTACATTAAAAAAATAGTTACCTTCTGCTTTTTTTTGCAAGTATATTTAATCATATCCCAAACTAAAATAGCTTTTGCAGTATCTTCTAACTTCTTCTGAAAACAATAGTTATTCCTAGTGTATTATAAAGTTCCAATATTTTCAAAATATTTAGATAACTAGTCAATTTGGTGACAAAATCTATTTGACACATTTTTAAGATCTTTTGGGTATGGACACATGGGAGAAAATGGGAGTGATTTTTTTTTTAATAACTTTAAACCAACCCTCACCAAAATATTTAATTTTCTAGACAAAAATAAGAAGACTATTTTATGGTGTTTGTCAGAAAGTTTTTGCAATATTTTTATTTGATGATTTAGAGTTAGTAGTTGCTGAAGAAAAACTTGAGTTTCTGAATGTTACATTAATCATCTCCACAGATTTCCTTGATTCTTTCTATTGCTTTTGAGATTATTTACTATGAATGATTATTTGCAGTTTTTACACATGCATAAGCCAATGACTCACAACTGAACTGTCAACTAAGTTAATATTTTCTCATAGTAGGTACTAATCTGATTTTTTTCAATTCATATCGTGGTCTTTATTCAATAACTTACTGAATTTCACTCTCATGACTTTTGTAAAGCTTTTCCCATTGGGGTCATTAGTTCTGCCAATGGTAATTCTCAAATCCAGCCCACTGCTATAAACTGGTTTGAAGCAAATAGTGGTGGATTAGTGGATGAAGACTCTACATGAAATGTGCATATCATCTAAAATTTAAATTGAGGAAATTTGTTGAGTGTAATGATGATGCATTTTCTTTTAATGTGGAAGTGAAGCAGGAAGGCACACAGAATTTGAGTAAAGGTTCAGTGGTGCAGATGATGTAGAATTGTTACCAGTGGTACTTGAAATAAAAGACAATCCAAATTTTCTCTAAGAGATGCAGAATTCAAATTATTTTGCTTGTTCTTCATCCTGTGAAATTACTATTTTGTTTATAGGTTTTATGGAAGGAATGTTTCTTTTTGGAAACACTAAAAATTCATTCTTTAAAAATTAAAGATTAAGAGGATAGTATAAATTGTTTCTTTTTTCCTGTAGGTAGTGTAACTAAAATTTCTGATGCCATTTTTCCATGGTATTCCTTGTAGGAGTGTTAGTGTTATTAATTGAAATTCATATAAAATTTTTTTTTCCCCTCTCTTTAGGAGGCCTTATTGATGTCAATATGAGTGAAATTAGTTTTGATGAAATTCAGCAAGTGTTTTCAAAAGATTTAGACATTAAACCAGGAGGACATTGGAAACCAAATGACTGTAAGCCACGGTGGAAGGTTAGATGCTGATTTTTTGTTTTGGTTTATTTTTTTCTTGTTGTATATAAATAACCTACTATTGCAAGCACTCAGTCTTTTGGTGCTATATATGCAGCATCTTATAGTATTTGTAGTATGCCATCTGTGCTCAAGAAGAAACTTCTGCTAGGAGAAAATTTAAAACAGATCATCAAGAACTTTTAAAGGTTCATTAGCTGTAGTAACCAAACATTTCATTATATGGATGCAAATCTGTCCTATGTGTCTGTTGCTTGAAGTATAACTCAAAGCAAGTGAACATAAAAGGAAAATCTTATTTACATTTTACTCCAATTTTTTTTTCTTAATTATTTGAGCAAATTTCCAGCACACTTTCCTAGAGGGAACCAACATGTAAAACACTGAGCCAATTTAAATGTAAAAGTTGAAAAACCACAAGAAACTTGATCCGTATTGAAAAATTAAAATTTTTAAATACTGATATAAGAGCTTTTTCTTCCCCTGAAGGTGGCTATCCTTATTCCTTTTCGGAATCGTCACGAGCATCTTCCAATTTTTTTCCGCCATCTGATACCCATGTTGCAGAAGCAGAGGCTGGAATTTGCCTTCTATGTTGTTGAACAGGTAACAGCATCTACTTGAAAAGCAACTTTCAAGATTCCTTACTTACATGGATTTGATATTCTTACCAAGATTTGCCTGAATTCAGAATTTTAAAATTGTTACTCTACTCTTCTGCTCCTTTAAATGAAAAGGGGAAGTTCACCTACACAATGCTTTCCTTCAAATATAGATGGATATTTTGTAGTTAATAAGATGTCCTCATAGAATCTATTGTCAATGTAAGTTTTCAAGGTAAAAAAGTAGGTCAGCAGCAGTGTTCCTCAGGGCTCAGTTCCAGGACCTTATGTTCAGTGGTGCAAGAGCTGAATGCACCATCAGCAACTTTCTGATGATATCCACCTGGGTGGACTGTGGTTGACTTTTAAACATAGGATGCCTTGCAGAGGGTTCTAGATTACTTGGAGCATTGGGCAGTGATTAATGGGATGAAATTTAATAAGTCAAAATGTTGGGCTCTGCATCTAGGATGGAGTAAAGCCAGGCACAAATGTAAACTGGGAGAGGAGTGACTGGAGAGCAGCCCTACACAAAGGGATCTGGAGGTACTGTTTGTCAGCAGGAGCCAGGCTCACTCCTGGCTCACAGGAGTCAGCAGTGTGTGCCCTGGCAGCCACAAGAGCAAACCTCACCCTCTGGGGTGAGCAAACCCAGCATGAGCTGCTGCTCAAAAGAGGCATAATTGGTTTGTTTTTTTTTCTTGTGTGTGTTAGAGTGTTTTTCTCATAGTATTGAAATTTTTGTCTCTTCTTGATTTTTTTTTTTTCTGTATGAAGACAGGTACACAACCTTTTAATCGTGCAATGCTCTTTAATGTTGGCTTCAAAGAGGCAATGAAGGATGCTGTCTGGGACTGCATAATATTCCATGATGTAGATCACTTACCTGAAAATGACAGAAATTACTATGGATGTGGAGAAATGCCACGCCATTTTGCAGCAAAGCTGGACAAGTACATGTACATGTAAGGAAATAGTTTTAGTCCCATTATTTCTTAAATACCCAGAAATATTTTAAAGTGTATGAATTTTGTGGCACAGTACAATACGGTAGGTGAAAATAAGAAGGCAGCCTCCTATTATGCTATTTATAGAAATGAATATTTAGTTACTAAAAGAAAGATATAAATTTAGTGTCTACATTTGATGTGTTACTAATTAGAAGATATTATTTATGATTTTCAATGTTGAGCTTGTTGCAGTGAGGTTGATCTCGAAAAAAAAGGCTTTGTATGTCAAGGTGGAAAATCTTAACTTACTAGAAATATTTTCTGACTATATAAACACTTGTGCTGGCTGTTACAAAAGAAAAGCAGATAATCTGCAGCAAAATATCACAGGAAAAATGTCCATATTTTTTCATAAATGTGCACATTTATTTCTGTTTCAGACTGCTTTTTAAACTTAAGATTTTCCTACTGCTAGACCATTTTGTATATTGTCTCTCAGTCTCTATTGACATTGGCTGAATGTAGTGGGACCTGCAGCTTTCTTACCTCTTTCTCTTCTGTCAGTTTACATTAATGATGTGTCACTTGGTTCTTAACACTTTGCTATCTCATTATATTCTTGTAACCTCTTCACAGAGAGCTGTATTTTATTGCTTGCCACATGTATGTGTTTGCTATCCTGAACTTTATTTGCAAAATTAATCAACAGGACAACCTGGTTAGCTAAAAAATCAAAAGCAATGCATTGAAACCATAGCTCTATGTCTAGACTTCAAGTTATCAACCAATCAGCAGTTGAATGTTTAAAAATTTCACATGTATTTAAAAATAAATAAATTAGCACCTATGAATAGAGATTTCATCTATCTTTGTATGTACTTATAAAACACTTTATGCATTTATGTAATGTCTAAATAGCTAAGTATTTACAAAATTGATATGTTTTGCTTAAAACCCCCCAGATTTATAAAATACAAAAATAAATAAACCTCAAAAAGCCTAACTATCATATTCCAGTTGGTTTTGGTTTTGGATTGGCAATATTTTTTGTTGGTTATTTTGGAGGGATGTATGTGGGTTTTTTTGAGATGGAGAAGCAGAGTTAAAACACCTGCTCTTTCAGTTAAATCTTGAAAGGCAAATATATTTGAAACCTTCTCCATATGCTATTAAGATTTGATCGAATCTTGTGTTTCCACAGAGATCAGAAATTACATGATTGTGTATTTCTATTTTCTTTCTCTTTGCATTCTGGAGTTATTCAGTGTGGCATTTGGGTCCTAAGCATTGGTAAATCTTTTTGTAGATGGTCTTAATTCCTTGAAGTTCCAAGGAGTTATCCTTGTATCCTGGCAGACTTTTGTTTTATGAAATTATGTGATGCTTCTAAAAGAAAGCTACTTTACTGTAGCAGTTTCTGGGTTAGAGGTGCGAGTTAATATCGATGGAAATAAATATAGATACTTAAATGTTTTGTTTTTTTTTTTTTAAATTGACAGAGTGCTTGGAGGACTGGAAATCTCATTGGCTGGGGCATAGTATGTTATATTGAGAGGCTGTTCATGTTGGCCGACTGCATATTGCTTAGTTATATGTGTTAGCAAATACTGTTGCTTACTGACAGAAAAGTCTGTAGATCCTTTTGAATCAAATATTTATCTTTCAAAAACTGGAATTTTTTTATTAAATTATCATGCCATTCACTGTTTAATATGTACTGTTAAGCTGTTTCTCTCAAATTTTAACAGTTCTGTAGAATATTGTAATGAATTACAATTGTTTAATTGATGCATTACTAATTTGCTATTTTTTGGTTGTTTAAAGAGGATTTTTTGAGTTGAATAGTGTCAAGATAAATAGTTTGAGGGCTTCACTTAAAACTTCAGCTATGGGTCTGAATCAGCCATCTGAAACACCTGGTAGGCTTTTGTTTCATATGTGTGATACTAATTTGAGCTGCAGTCTAAGAGCACCTTTTATACAAATCAGACTCTACTGCAAATGTTTTGTTCAGCTTGATTGATGTGTTTTTAATGCTGACAATCCCTGTACCAGTTTCCCTCAGTGAACACATTCAGCCTCTGATCATGTCCTTAGTTTGAGGCTCTTGCTATTTTGGAAAGGTGTTCAAGAAGAGGGCTACCTATCAAAGTTCAGATTACAATATAGAATTTGTCTTTTTTTCCAGCCTTCCATACAATGAGTTCTTCGGTGGTGTAAGTGGCCTGACAGTGGAACAATTCAAGAAGATCAATGGTTTTCCAAATGCCTTTTGGGGATGGGGTGGAGAAGATGATGATCTTTGGAACAGGTGAGCTTTGAATGCTTAGGTCTTTCTGTGCCGTCCACCCTTTGAGACCAATTAGGTGCTTTTTGTTCTGTCACTTGTTACCTTTTTGTAATTTGTTTTAAATGGACAAATTCTACATAGTTTGCTCCAGAAATATCAGAATATACCATCTGAAGGAATGAGTATGATGTTTTTTTATTGGCCTGGATAAAACTAGCACATTTTTAAGTCTTGTAACAGCAGGTATGCAATTAGGCATATTGCATCACTCTTACTGCTGGCATTATGAAATACTGTCCCACAGATATGTAGTGTAGGCAGGAGGTTCATATCTTAAGTACAATGTTTGAGAGAGAGGTTAATTTGTGAATATATTGATAGTCTCAGCCTGGACAATGGACAGCCCTGCTCATGGCATTACCAGCTGCTCACAGTGAATGAGTCTAAACTGTTCTAACGGAGCTGTTGAAAGCATCTGCATGAGTTTATACATAAAGAAACATCTTTTAAAGGATGAGATTGTTTTTATACTTTTTTTCTTGCTATTTTCATGCTTTTATGCTGAAACAAGCAGGAAATATTAAAGATGAAATTATTATTATTATTATTTTGCCCTTTGTTTTGCTAGCTTTTTTACTTGGGTTTGGAGTTTTTTAGGAGTTTTTTAGGAAGAGAATGCCAGTGAACAGAAGGACTTAGCTTTAAAATATTTGAGGTGTATTTTTCACTTTTGCTTTAGCTTGTATTGTAAGTTGTAAGATGTTTTTACAAATGTTTGTGTTATACTGCAGGGTTCACTATGCTGGATACAATGTAACAAGACCAGAAGGTGATTTAGGGAAGTACAAATCCATTCCTCATCATCACAGAGGTGAAGTCCAGTTTTTAGGACGGTAAGAAAAACAGGAATATTCAAATACTACAGCTAAAAGTGTGAATTTTTTTGTCTTGCATCCATGCATATGAATAAGCAGTCAGCTCTTATCAGTGTAATTTCCTCTTTGGCGCTAAAATTTGTGTTTTCTTAAACACATTGTGTTTGCTGTTCAGATATTTTTTATTTAACCATGAGAGAGACTAAATTTGTGTGTCAGAAGAAATTATCATCATAACCTTTGATCCATAATGTTATTGCTCCATAATAGTTCGGGCATTAGTGCTGGCAGGGCTCCATTAGCTGGCTATTTTGGATATTTTGCAAAAGGAAGCAGTGCAGCTAGGGCAAAGGACTCCTGCATGAAAGCTGACCTAAAAAGTCCTCAAGGATTGGTTTCTTCTCCCATATTTCATTCTTTTCTGAGATACAGGTCTTCTCATTTCCTGTGTATATTGATTTAATCCCTTTCTTTTGGGGTTCTTTTCTTTTGCTACAAAGTTACAAAACACTTAAACTGGACAGTAGGTTCTGGCTGCCCTGGAATGGAATAGAAACCAGAATGCAGCAGATGAGCTACACATAAAAATTAGAAGGTGAAGCACAAACGGTTTATGATTGTGTTTTCAGGTAACTAGAAATACTGATCAATTCTGTCATCAGTGGATGTCTTTTTCTGGGAACATATTTTTTCTCTTTTATTCATGATTTTGAATTATGAATAAAATTATAGATGTGCAGTAGGGATAAATAAATCTGTTATAGGGGACTAAAATGTATATATGGGTAATCTAGGGGAGGGGAACTTTTCTTTAACCACCTCATATTTATATGTTTGCAAATGCAGGAGTCTCAAGAGGGAAATGAAAATAATGTCAGACATTTAAATGTATAATGAAGAATAGTGATGATTCCTAAATCTTTCCTGAACTCCTTAAGTGAATTTTATGCAAAAGAACATGAAATTGAATAATTAAAAAAAATCTATTTAGTTTGAGACCATAACAACTTAACATATTGAATACCTCCTTTGTTATTTAGTCTTAATGTTATCTTGTATATGTGACTATAAAACCTAACTTAAAAGCTTGGTTTTAAACCCAAGGTAGGTTATTTGGTAATTTTAAAGATCTGAAAAGTAGTTTCAGAATTTAAGGTATTCTTGAAGATTAAATGACTGTCACAGTACCATGTCTAACATCAACTGAATTGTTTCTTGTAAATCTTTCTTAATTTTCTTCTTCCAACCCCTTCTGCAGATACAAACTTCTGAGGTATTCCAGAGAACGTCAGTACATTGATGGGTTGAACAATTTAGTATATACTCCTAAAATAATTGTCAGTAGATTGTATAAAAATATAACTGTTAATCTCATACCAGAACTCGCTCCTGTTAGAGACTATTGATGGAAGTGGAACAGCAAGAGATCTTACCAGAACAAACTTTTAACGCTGGAAGCTACTGATAAACACTCTAAAACAAAACAAAATCAACAAGCTTTGAATTAGTTTTTTGACCAACTGATGATCCATATTTGGGATGAGAAGTGATTGTATGTACCATGCATTTTGTTCTGAAAGAAAAGCCAGCAGCTACCACTCAGATGTTTACAGCATGAGACTACTGTTCAAGCCTTCATTCTTCTCACTCTCTATCTTAACTACTCAGCTAATTAAACTGCAGAAAACAGACTTGTAGCTTCTCTGGAAGTAAGGACAGAGACCTCTTCCAGGAATTTTTTATACTTAACTGCCCCTCCTCGTATTTAAATGAATGCTTTTGTTTCTTTTTAAAATGTGTTTTGTAAATATGTGATGTAAATTAATGTGTGTACATTGCTTTT
>VWYI01038830.1:0-26444 GCA_013399455.1 Anthoscopus minutus | reverse complement strand
TTGTCCCATGTTGGCTTTAGAATCAGAATGTGTAATGAAAACCTCAATTTAACCAGGTAACTTAGAGATATACAAAAGGTGATGAAGGCATAGGCAAACAAATTGTAGGACTGATCTTGAGCTGACTGGCAGGACAGCAGACTGGCCCACAATGGCAATTGGAGAGTAGTTTGCTTCTCTTGCACTGCTGAAGTACATCTGGGACAAGTAGTCAGGCTTTTTATGGAAATAATCTCTTAAATACATGTGAGACCAATTTGACACTGAGAAAACACCTGGATCTTGCAGCATGGCAGTAATTTACTGTGCTTAATTTGAATGTTCAAATAAGCGATTTGAATAGGTAACAACCACCTCTGAACCAGTTGTTTTGCAGATCTTTGACATCTGGTTTATGTGCTGTAGCTAGGTGTTCTCACTCACTGCTGCTGATAGTCTCTACAGCACTCAACAAACAGCTTACCTGGGCTGTTCATTAGAGGTAACTTGTTTCCTAATCTGTGGAATCCTACCCTCCTGCCCTTATCTGTGACCAGGGCTGTGATGGTGCATTTAAAAGGAGAAATAAGAGGTCTCGGTTATGAGTGGATGTCAAACGATTTTACTTTGTGTGTGCTTCTGTTATTTTGTGGCTGTAGTGTTTTATGTTATTAAAAAAACACTTAAAGTAACTATGTGGGAACTATGAAGCTTTCACAGTTGAATGTTAAAAATTTGTGGGATAGCAATAGATCATAACTGCCTGGTGTCATATTAATTGTGCATCTGTCTGAGTAAGGAAAAAAGCTATCTGTTGATTGTAAGTTCAGATATATTCCTCCCCCTGCCCACCACATGCCTGTTAAAAATACTGCTTTTGAGGCATCCTCTTCACTGTGTGAAAACTCTGAGTTTCTTTNGAGGCATCCTCTTCACTGTGTGAAAACTCTGAGTTTCTTTGTAGGCCTGCCTTGTTTCCTGACAGTGGGACTTTGCAACTAATTTAATCTTTGTCCTGTTTTGTTTTCTTCCCTTTTTTTCTCTCTAAAATCTGATGTACTGTGGCAAAGACAAATTTATTTTCTGTTTTCAGATATAGTAGTTTAATTGATTGTAGGCTTTAGTGAGATAATGTGTAGAAATAGGAACATATTGCTGTGGGTAATGCTAGCCAAATCAGTTAGGGCTTGGTGTTGCCCTAACCCGTTTCAGTTGGTCCTCCCAAGAAGTTAATAATGTTTTCTGAGAAATGGAATTGAAATTGGTACTGCAATTACCACTTGGATATGTTTGAGAATTAGCCAGTGGTAGGGATAGGACCATAGTTCTCCTGCCATCTTTCTTCTGCTTCCATTGGCTAATAAATATACACTTTTTAAACCTTTAATATTAGCTGACAAAGAATGATTTGTATCTCAAAGATTAGAAAATAATGTAACATGCAGAATGAAGTTACAATACTTGCAATGGTTTGGTTCTAAATTCATGATTATGCTTGCATAAAGTTTGTGCTTTTCAAGAACATAATTTTCTATGTTTTTAATTAACTATTGAATATATTTTATTATGTTGAATTTTTGACAGAAAGCACTTCCATTTTCTGTGAATCTAGGTATATTTTGTCGTAGATTGATAAAATCAATCTACTTGTAACTCTTAGGAATACTTGGAAAAAAGGACCTATTAAGTAGATTAAACCCCCTCTTATTTATAATCCTTCATTGAGATCAACCCAAAATCATACAGCAGTCTTTATTTTTCAGTGCATATTTTCAGGTGTAACGTCAAATTAGATGATGACTTTCTGTGTTAAAGAGACCTAGGTACTTCAGTGCCTTTAAACCAACAGGCAGTTTCTTCAAATATTGTACTTTCTTTTTGTAATGAACTATGTAAATAGCCAACATAGCTCAGACTGGCATGTGACTTAGAGCACTTTGTTTAGGGTACACTTCAAGTCTACTTTATTTACTCTGCTTCGTTGGGGGTTTCTTCTGACACTAACTTATGTTAGATTTAGGCCTAGTTTTGAGCTGTGTACAGTGCAATTGGTAAAATTAGTTGGGAAGTCTGCTTAGTATATGTCATTTCATAATGATAGAATTATGTCTTTGTTATTTTAGGTCAAAAATCTAGTCTCCAGAGAACTTACCTTCCTGGTTAGGTAGCCACTTATGTGCTTGGATTTTGTATGTGAGGTTTACCAACATCACAGGTTTTGATTCTGGAAAGTGAGTAGACTAGATTGTTTTGTGTTTCTAAAAGCATTGATTTAAAAAAATTCTTATAGTTCTAGGGAAGGAGAAAGTAGGGCATTTCTTGAACAATTGCTGGTTTCATTACCATTGAAAGATACTAATATTTCTATGAGTACTACCAATGACAGAATTTTGCAATGAGGCAATGGCAAACTCCTTTGGTATGACAAAAGGCCACAAAAAAATATGTGTGAGTTGTTTTTTTTAAATTTACCATTGCAACTTTTAAGGCTTTCATTAGGTTTACACTGACTAATTGCTGGCATAGTCAATGCAGAATCATAAACTTTTTGATGAGCAAGTTCATTATTCATCCCATGCTGCCTGTTCTTGCCTTTTTTTGAAATCTTACGTGGATATTTTCTAACTTTTAATATTTTACTTTATTCTACACTTCTTTATAAAAGATTATTTTTAATGCAAATTTTTTTCTGATTTTTGTCTGTAGTACAGTCTTCTTCAATATCTGTAAAGTACAAATTTAAATTACCTTCTGATCATTTTCCTAATTTTCCTAATAAAATGCTGCTGCAGAGCCCATGAATTTTCCTTTTCTGATTTTCCTAAGAAGTGCAAGTGCAAAGTAAAGCTGTCTTCTAGGTTTTTCTTTGGAGTTTGTTGTCTACTAATTTATTGCTGATTTAATGCAGCCATATGCTAGATAGTTCAATTAATTTCTTTTGTATGACTCTCTTTTCTTTTATACACTTAAGAGTGATCTGAAAGACTTGGAAATTAATCAGGATGGGTGTCTGCAGGGTATTCTCGAAATCTAAATCAAAATTGCTTTGGGTATCTTTTGGAATATGGATTCTTATTGTGTCTGGATGTGTACGGATTGTATGTGCTATAGTTGGAGTTTAAGTAGATCCTGTACTTTGGTTAGCTGAGCCAAGCTATGTAGTATGGATTTTGTTTAAATAGATCTGGATCTTCCTTTGTATCAGATAATGAAGATTATATTAAATCAGCTGTAAAATCTCCATTGCAAATTAGCCAGTCTGACTTCCTTCTCAGTGGAAAAATAGGTTGACTTTTCACAGTGATTTATTTTTTGATGCAAACTATTTACAATATAAACGGTATACATGGAAATATTGTTTCATTTCTGCCATGCCTCTCTTAAAGTTTCTGGAAAGAGGCCAGGCTGTTTCAGTTTTTCATTATGGATGAGATTATCCAAAGATAAGGGCAGGGAGAGACAGGACTGCAAAGACAGTTCATTTCTAAACCTCAGCAGAACAATCAGTGTGCCTTGAGCTGGAGATGACTAGAAACAAATATAATCATGGAAGACACAGAATAGCATAAAGCCCGTTTCTATCTTTGTGTGGGCAACTCTGATACATCTGACTGTTGAAGTCTTGTTCACTCCACCTCTTTCAGTGACGTTTTATTGCAAGTAACTGGCAACTCAGGTTTAGCAAGACTAAAAGAAAACAGCCTTCTCTTTCCACATCTTTGATCAGTAGTAGCAGTATAGACTTTGTGGCTTGTTATTGTTGAGTATGGCCGCTGGACATGTGATGACCCAGGTGGGTTTCCCTAACTTGCCGTTTTTCATCTGTTATGGCAGTAACAGCAGGAAATTTTGGTCTTGTATGTAGGCAGTGGGAAATACTCTATTACTTGAGTAGTTTGTATGTGCAGCCCCTAGCTCTCTTGCTACTTGCACAGTGGTTTACTTTTGGTGTCCTGCCAGACATTTGCTGGGATTTAGACTTTTACAGAGGAAGAAAGATTTGTAAAATGTCCACTGTAAACTCATGGAAAGGTATACAGGAAATACCGTTATAGATGACATGCTTTATATTTGTAGAAATGTTTGTAGAAGATGCTGTGGTTTCCAGGGTTTAGCTGAAAGAGTGTAAAGCCTACCTTTGAACATGAAGGAAGACTAATTTGAGGCTGTTTTATTTCATGGCTGTCTGTAGACCTGGCATCTGGTTGTGGAGTCCTGTCCTGAATTAATCAGTAATACACAGTCAGGAGAATGAAGGATGTTAAAGCAAGTCTACTTAAAGATGAAGAAGTGGTTAGAGCAGTTTTGTGGACCAGTTGTAGTTTTTATAAACTGAGCATGTTTTAGTGCTGCTCTTCAGACAGCAGGAGTACAAAACCAGGAATTCTTCTGAATACTGTAATTACTAAAAATCTGCTCTTGCATAGTTGCTTACAGGGGAAAGCAAATATTTTCCTTTGTTACAGTCAGCCGAAATGTGAGCAACTCCCGTCAAAGTAAGAATTACTCCAAATTATTATTTTGGGTGTGTCAGTCATTCTACAGAGTAAGAGTGGTGTGTTTTGGCACAGTTTGTTACGTCATAAATTTAGCCTTGTTATCAAAGTTGGTTTCCTCCTTCCTTGCAGGCAAGGAATTATGTTACATCATACTTACCAGAAATGCAGCAGAAAACACAATTTTATTTGCCCTGTTTTACAATAACCACAATTATTTTTCTTTTACATATTTAATAAACTCTTCTTTTTTTAACTTGTCAACCTGTGTTTTTATTTTTCCTAACATCTACACCTGGAAAAAGGCATTTTTGTTTATAGTGTACCTTTATAAGGGAAAAGTAGTGAAGCTGCTACTTTTAATCTTCTGTAAAATCCTTTTAAAATAACTGCATCTCGTCTTCATGAAAATGCCATGGAAAACCCTCAGATACAATACCTGCCCCCAGCACCCTCTTACCCTCCTCCTACAGTATCGCCAATATAGTAGATATTTAATAGAGTACTAATTTCTTTGTCACCTCTACTTTTTTTTTTAATTAGAACAACCGTACTGTTAGATATTCTGTAGTTCTTTGTACTTTCTCAAAATTATGTGGAAGTTTTGTCCCAGCCTTTTGGAAGTTATGGAAAAAAAGCTGGAAAAGAGAGAGTAGATGGACAGCATGATTGTGTGCACTCTGGTCCTTAGAATGTCTAAGGTGACAATAAAATGGTTGAACTTCATTTCAGTTCTTTTGTACCTTCCTCATGTGGTGGAATGGCCAGCAGAGAATTTTGAGTACTTTTTGTACACACTGTACAAGGTGTTTTAAAGTGAGATGAAAATACTCAAATGATATTTCATGTAAAATGTAATTAATGTGCTTTTGTATGCTTCCCTTACTTTCTCTCTCTTGAATTATTTTAATCAGAAGTAGGTAAACAATTGAAACTTTAAAATTATTTTGAAAAATTTAAAACTTTAAAAAATCCTTTGAAAGCCGGGAGCTGAGGTGGCATGCTCCCTCAATTTAGGCCTGTGATCATAGACTGAGTGGAAGAAGAATGTGCACAAAATCCTAGAAGTGCAGATCATGCACAACCCTCTTGGATATGCTCTAGTTTTCTCTTAAAAGAACAACATACCAAATGCAACACTTTGGGTTTTCATCATGTCCTTTCCCAAAATCATGTCTTTTTTTTTCACTGAGATACTTTAAGGCTATTGGTTAAAATCTCAGCAGTAAGCCATGTAATAGTTTATATCTGCCTCCTTCATGAAAGTATCTGTGTTTGCATTTGGATGTTCTTTTGTATATACTCTAAATTATTAGAAAGTGTGTGAGAGAGTTCTGTAATTGTTTGCCCTGTTTGGCCAGGGGATTCCATGGCAGTTGCAAAGGCTGGATCTGCAACTGGAGAGAGTAACTATTGCAGCTGATTGGCACAGAATGTTTCTGTGGAATTTATACTGTTACCTGCCTTTTTCTTGTATCAGGGTTCAGGGACTGCGTGGTGTGTCTGACTGAGATGCCTCTTAGCTGCCACATTTTTTATTTGAGAACCTTCTGAACTTGCATGCATAACATATAGTTAAAATTTGATTCAAATGTTAGCTAAGCTGTACAGATTTATCTGCTTATTTTTCACTGCTGCTTAAGTGTAATGGTATTGAGCTCTGTAGAGGACAGAATTGGCAAGTTTGAGTTCAGCAAATAAATGTCATCCACTTGGCCTAAACAGGATGATTGTATATATTTTTAGCATAGTTGACTGTCCTTCTGGTAACTTCAGATGTGTAAACTCCTGGTTGCAATGTATTAATGAGGTTTTTTATTTGAAATAAATGCTTAATAAAATTAAATTGTGCTACTATTTGTTTTACTTTTATATAACAGCAAAAATAAACTTACATCTTTCTCATAATAAAGATTGATTTATATGGGATTATTGTCCAATTGGACTTGAGTGCACAGAGACGTTCAGATACCCGGCTTCCTGATGGGATTAGTAGAAATCCAAAGACACCTTAAACACATTTTGGAACCTGGCCACAGGTACTTTTAATGCTTTTTAGGCCTAATGATAGCTGTTTAAAGTGATCACTTTGTGAACTCTTCTTTAAAGGGATTGCTTTATTGTTTAGAACTGTAAGTTTCTCTTGCAAGAGATATTGATATGATACCTATGTATCACAGTGGGAATAACCGTATTTCAAAAATTTTATGTAGATATATGTATGTATACAAGCAATATTTTTTTGCTTGCTGCCAAAGTGCTGTACAATTCTGTCCTTTAAGGGTACTTGACTTTGCTGTAGGAGCTGAGAGGCAGTTACTGCTTTGGTAAATAGCCATGGTTTGAATATTATATTAAGCTGCCTGCTGACAGAAATTATTTTGATTGAGAATGTAATTAAAAAGAAAAAACTAAACAAGACAACAACAACCCAAAGCTGCTCTCCTAATTTATTTAACCTTCTTTAAAAAAGAACGTCAGTGTGTGTGGGAGACAAAGATGGAGGAGTAAATATGATCAAGTAGATAGCAAATTGAATTTGAATATAAGGAAGGAGGATGTCATTTTGCTAGTCTGCCTTGTGGATAACACCTCCAAAGGAGATCTTTACCTCTGGCATAGAGGATAGTGATAGATTTTTAGGTTAGTTAGTGTGGGCTTGATGAAATTGGTTGTAATAATGTATTTATCACATGGTTTTCTTTGGGAGAGTTCTTCATGGAGTTTGTGGCTAGAAGAGGTCATTAAATTGCCAAGTCTGGCCTCCCTTATGTACAAGTCTTTGTGTTTCATTCAGGTCTTCTGATAATGAACCTTTTTGACTTAACTGACCAAAATGCAGTTTCAGTTTGTGCTTAGCTAAAATGCATTTGCCAGAGGTATATCCATCCTCCATTTAAAGATGTCAAGGTATTGAGAAGACACTTTTGTGCTAGTTTTGCTCTCATGATTGCTTCACTTCCTTGTTTGTAGGAAAAAAAAATGTACTTCTGCATAATTGCAGTGATTTAAAATTGATCCAGACTCTGCAGGTTGATAACATGTTTAAAAGCTATATCTGTAATAGGAATGCATATATGCACATATGGACCTTATACATAGGTCCATATGCTCTCTTAACTCCTTTTAATAAATGGTTTTTTTGGTTTGGTTTGGAAGTTCTACTATGCCCTTTGTCCCTTACATATGATATATGAATATAGTAAAGAAAGGCAAATTGATTTGAACACAATGGTTTTTTGTAGTTTTATCTAGTACAAACATTTAAATACAATTCTGTAAATTGATTAATAGTAACACAATTATTTCAGCTTTTTATTAATTATCTTTGCTCTGAATTTGTGGTACAGTGCTTTCATTAAACAACATCATCAGAGCAGGATTGCACAAACATCTGCCACAGACTTTAATAACTTCTCATATTTATTTTTGAGCATGTACTAGTTGGATCTATAATCCTTCTGGCTTATTTTTTCACAATATTTTACAATATTTTTGTCTCAGTTGTTCATGTCCCTAGTATTCATCAATTCCCACACTGTATGGGGACTGAAAAAACATTCTGGCAGTGGGCAAAATCCCTAATGACTTTGCAGACACCTATGGGTAGGTCCTTTTCAGCCAGGTTTTGGGTTAGTAAAATCTGACCTATATAGTATTAATAGACCTTGAAATATGGTGTTATTTTCCATTGCTTTCATTATGTTGCTGTCTGTTATACTACTGCATTAAAGTCAGTATATATGTTTTGGTAGACATTAGCCTAGTTTTTTGTCTTGTATGGTTTGCTTTTGGTCATGTTGTATGTCCTCTCCATACCCCGTAGCAAAGTTTTGCCCTTTCATAGGTAATCCTCTTATTTTTAGTATGGTGATCTACATTTTCCTATATTTGAGAAGCTTGGGACTGCTAGCCATATTGTTGACTCTATTTTAGAATTTAGTTATGGAACTCAGTGTTGTGTTGAGATCTGGGCAGTATTCCTGCATTTCCCGAGTTTCCTTCGGTGATTCTCATAAAACAAGAATTTCTGTAGTCACTACTTATGGTATTTTTTTTGTTTGACTTAAGAATCTAGAATTTAACTAAGAAAAGTGCTCTAAGCTCTCATGTGCAATTGAATTAATGATAATTTTGTGTTAAGTGAATACAAAATTCTACTTGTACTTATAATAGAAAAATTATGCAAGTACACCTAGTCTGGAAGATAGGCTGCTGTTTCAGTTTGACACCCAAACCTTGAATGTTTTTTGCCTTTCTGTGCCTGAATTCTTCTGCCTCAAATTTTGGGGTAATGCTTTATAGGTTTTAGGGATGTATTTTCAGGACAGTGTTTTGTAAGATTCTTAGTTGATACAGTTATGAGCTTTATTGAATACCACACCAGGAAACTAAGGAGTCCTTTTTACAAAAAAATTGAGTAGTGCTCAGTAGAGAAGGTCTCAAACTGTATTTCAAATGCTGAGAAGAAAACAAAGTACTGAGCAGTTGCTCAGTAAATGGGTGTTGATTCTTCTTTTTAACTGAATCAGGGAGCAGCCTTGTGGGTGGTGGTAGGATGCAATTCTATAAATAAAAACTCTCCATAATGCATGCACACAGGGCAAGGGCAGATCAAGGCTCCCAGGCATCTTGCCCATTGCTTCTGGCAATGACTTTGACATTTGCTGACTTTGGAGTGCTTAATTTTGCAGCTTGATTTGTCTCTAGGCCTGGTGTCTGTTCCTAGCTGTGTAACTAGGAATAGCCTGTGGAACCTATGACATGAGTGAGATATGGGATGGAACAGCTTTTAAAAGTTGTTTTTTGACAAGGGCCATTGTAAGGTTGAAAGGAAAAATGCCATGCCTGAAAAAAAGTCAGGTTTTTTTGGGTTAAGAACGAATGACTGATATACCCGTGTATTTGTAAACTGTGTTTAATCATTGCTGTGGACAATCCATAATTTATCTGCTACTAAGGAAAAGGAACATGGAATTTTCTTCTTAGAATGAGCAATCTAGTGTGGGAGCTATTCATCAAAGTTTGAATGTCAGAAAGGTCATGGGAAGAGATTTGTAAAATTTTCATAATTCCAGAAATAACCCCTTTGGCATCCAAAAAGAAACTTGAGTATTTAGGAAAGAACCTAGTGTATCTGATACCATCCTGCAGCAGGGTGGGTCAGCTCTGTGTGATGGATGTTCTCTTCAGCAGGGCTGTGTTTTCTCATACCTCTCCCTTCCACCCTGTGGGAAGGAAGGGGGAGATAACACATACATTTTGTGAGACAAACAGAATTCATTCCCATTGCTGCTTATATCTGTCTTGTTTTGATTTTGCCATTCTGTATGAAAACCATCAGTATACTTTAGAGACCCTATATTAAACTTGCTGTTAATTAAGTTCTTCAGATTTAAATCTCCCAGCAGGAGATTTTGAAGTTGGGAGGATTTAAACAGGAGCTCTCATACAGGGTCTCCTGCTGTAACTTGCTGTGCTCCATTTGAAGGCTCTACATAACAAAAATGTTAGAATTTGCAACGTATTTATCAGCCTGTTTGTTAATATTTTTTCTATTTAAATGTTTTCTACCTCTCTTCAGTCTTGTTATGTCTCTTTCATGTCCTTATTTTTAAACATATTCTTTGTCAGAGTGGTTCTCCTAGTATATTTTTTTAATGTTCCAACTCTTAAACTTGTTAACATCTTGTGATTGCACATAGAAAAAGGAAAAAAATGTCAGAGATTTTTTTCCTGGATTAGGTATGTCAAGATGCAAAATATTTGGTTGCATATTGTAAATGCCTGTGAAGTACTCTTGGAAAATTCTATTTTCAAAGAAGTTATTATGAAAAATCAATATTATTCCCTTTTTGTTCAGTTTTTGTCCACTCCCCCAAGAGTTTAATACTCTGATTAGTACTGATGCAGGTAGTAGCAGAGAATATATTCTTTCTAAAGAAAAGTAACAGGAATAATTTTATTTTCTTTAAAAGCAAAGTGGCTTTTAATACACAAAAAGATCGCATCATAAAACCATTGAATTGTTTGGACTGGAAGAGGTCTTAAAGATCATCTATTCCCAGCCCTGTTTCACTAGAGCAGGTTGCTCAAAGCTCCATGTAGCCTAGTCAGGAACACTTGCAGGGATGGCACATCAACCATGGAGTAATAAATGTGCATTGTCAGATAAAGGAACACTTGCTACATAATTGGTAGGCTAATATAAATATTGCAAGGAAGTATTTGATGGCAGTAGGCAATACTGCCATAAATAAAAAAAAAAACTCTAAAAGAAATTTCCTCTGAAAAATCCAGGCAGAGAACAGAGGCCATTCAGGAACATCTTAGTTTCTTCCCTTAGTGTTTTCACTGTTTGAGTAGAACCAGCATGTAACAAGGTTTTTGAAATGTTCTCTCATTGTTTATCTAAGGCTACTGATACATTTCATACAAAAATGTGAAGCTTTCAGAAAAGAGTGTGTTTTAAAAGTAAAAAATTTTGCTTCAAGCATTTTGAGGATAAAGATAACAATGAAGCAAAATTTCATTTTTCTATACTGCCTTTCTATAGAAATTAAAGTATGGTTTCTATTTGGTTTTTCAATAATACCTAGTGTTGCATTACTATTTTAAATTTTGCCTGTTTTGTCAGCCATTTATCTGTCTGCATCTGGTTTCATCTTCTGTGTGATATTCTATGACATTTTTTTTCCTTTCTGTTTTTCATAATCTGGAGTGCAGCCTGGCAATTTTGTTTGTCCTGTATAGTGCTAATACTTGTAGAAAAAGATTAGCACAAATTTAGCAAAACCTTTTCTTGAAAATTGCTTTACAGAGGAGTTGTGAATTTACAGTCATATGTTAATGCTAAGTATACAGAGAACAGGTTTAATTGTAATGATGTTTTGAAGTGCCTTGACCCTACTGAAAGTGGCTCCAGAAAGGATAAAAATTGCTGTTCTTTGTCTGAAAGGAATTAGCAGAACTCAGGAAATGCCGTGTAATGGTTTTCTTGATGATTCATAGCAGTTTTTTTAGCCAAGAAAAAAAAATTTACTTCACAACCTGATGTTGTTTTGAAAAACGGTCAAAAAAATTGAGAGGTTTGTTCTAGAATGCATCATTTGTATTGCAAAGTTAAAATAGATTTAAGTGTGCTCATCAGAATTTGGTTTTATGTATTTGATTTTCTAATAATTAAATTCTAAATTTAATTTTATTATTTTTTGAAGAAGGATTTACTTTATGGTAGAACATTTCCTTTTGATGAATTTTTTTAGACCAAAGAATAATATGACTGTTACAACTTGTGGAGTTGCTCTGTCAGTTTTACCTCCTCTTACATGTATCAGTGCTTCTCTGCAACAGACTTGCTGGTTTTAAACCAATTGCTGAATTGGAGTAGTTAATTCTGATAAGAGAAGACAATGTCAGAAATATTTCTTTTGAGCTTGCTTTATCAGATGTCCTGGGAGAGAATTTCCAGATTTGCTCAGGCCAAATATATTTTTTATTCCTTAGAGTACCATATGGATTATGATTAGTAGTACCATAGTGTGAAGAGAGGGCTATAAAGCTCTCTTGTCAGAATGGGCTCTCACTGGTGTTCAGACTCACAGCTAGCAAATGTTAGAAGTGGCAACTTTTTTTTATACTGACTTTTAATTTTTTTTTTTTTTAGTGTATTGTCAAATTCCCACTTTGTAGAGGTTTAGGTCAGCTTTTTACAGTTGGTTTAAAAAAAGCATGACTCTGGCACTCCTAGTGCTAAGCCTTTGCTTTGAACCTTTTTTCATTTTCCTTTCTCAGGTTTCTCTAATTCCCCTGTACTAGCTAATGCCTGTGTCACCTGTCTTTGTTCTTCAGAGATAAAACTTCAAATTAGATTTTGGATTGCTCCATAGCTAGGTACAGTTACACTGGAAGCACTTCAAAGCACCTTGGAGCCATGAGGGTCAGAATACACGTGTATGTATGTATGTGTTCGTGCACTCGTGTATAAGGATGTATTCATATGTATCTGTACAGATTTATAGACGATATTAGATTCTTATTCCTGTTCAGGACACCAGAAGACAAAGAAGTCTAGCAAATTCCTAGTGAGATTTACACATGCAGCTTTTTCAGAAGAGTTTGGAGATTGTATAAATTCTGTGACTCTGCATGAGGAGATGGATTTTAGTGCAAAACATCTTTAATTCTCTGTCTTGCTAAGGAAGCTGTCTATTACGGTGAGCATTCAAGATGCTCGTAATTTCATACATACAATTCAGGTATCTAATCTCAGTTGGAAGTCCTGTAACCTTGCCCGTCACCTTTGGAAGCCTTAACAGAATACTGATCTTAAAGTTTCTTTAGCTAAAAAACTTCAAGTTTGGATGATACTCAACATGATGTGTTGTGGAGTATTGATGTATCCTGTTGCTGTATCTGGTATGTGACTGCCAGCTTTTCTGATTGCTTTGGTAGCATCATGATGTAATGTTGTGCTGAGAATGAAATTAGTGTTATTTATACTGAACATTTTTTTCTAAGCTTTTAGTAGTTGTATTTAGCAATACCATGAGTAAAAATAACATTTTGAAGTGGTTTTGAGGAAGCAAAATGAAATATTGAGGCAAAATGATGACTTAATGGCTTACTGCTTTACAACAGTGACTGCTATTACAGCAGAATTTTTTCAAGTAGGAGTGAGACAGCAAATGTAGTACTAGGAAAAAAAACCCTAAAATGCTGTTTGTATAGACTGTCTACTTGGGGATTAATTTCATGCTCAGCCAGAAAATATCAAAATGAGTGGCTGTAAAAAGCCTTGCAAAGCCTTGGCAAAGATTGAATACGAAAACAGGTATCGGAAAATAGTAAACCTAATAAGTTTTGGGGAAGTACAAGTCTTTGTTCCAAAGAGTGAGGCAGCAGTTTCTTCAGCTGAGACAATCCAATGTTAAGTTACTGTCACCAGAAGAGAGCGATGATCTTTCTAAAACCCTCCCGCAGCTGTGAGTAGGGCACTTTTCCCTGCCGTGCTCCAGTTCCGATGCTTCATGGGCTAGGCTGGGATTTCCTGCAGCTGGAGGGGCCCTTTCCCAGCCCTTCTGCTGTAGGGGAAGCTGGGCCAGCTCCAGGGACGCTGTACGGGGTGAGCCGTGGGACTGAACAGTGCAGGGAGTGTGGGCAGAACAGGGCTTATTGAGTCCTTCTGTCTCGTGGAGCCTTACCTTTGTAATCTCTCTGCTTCTCCATGCTACAGAGCAGGGATTTTCCAAATACACCCTTACATTAAAGTTCTAATTTTGCACATTTCAAGACCATATTGCTGGTCTGTCCTACCAAAGCCACGCTGCAAGAGATCAGCTTTCCTTGATCTCTGCCTCATGGGGGGTTTTTTTAGGACTTGCAGATTTTAGACGTCACTTTTTAAACATATCTTTTCCCACTTTCAGGTTTCAGTAAAATTCTTTTTACTGAAGTTGGGCTTTTTAGTCTTCATATTTTGCATAATATCTTAAATATGCCTATTATAACTTATAAATACTCTGAATAAGTTTCTTACAAGCTGCACAAATCCCTTCCTGTGAAGCTTTCGGTATAAAATGCTAACATAATTTTCTGCCTCAGCTCATGGTTGATTTTTTTTTTAATCATATGCCTTTTTAAATCTAGGGATTAATATTAGTTTCCTATAAATTAAACAATTTAGACGAGGATAATTCTTTTGGCTAAAAGTCTTTAAATGTTCAGCTTTAACATTATTATTAAAAGTTTCTTACAGACAGAATTTTGCTATTTTTATACAAGTTAATCATTATTTAGAAGACTATTATTTAATGTAAGTGAGCTTTTTCCAGGTTTTCAGGAGTTCATCAGGAATATATTTTTATCTCTTAGCAAAAAAGTGTAAATTTGAATAACTAATTAAGTTTAGACTTTTCTTGTTAAGCACTTCATGTTGGTTTTTGACTTACATGTGGAAAATCTAAATTGCCAAAGCAGCTATGGTAAAAATATGGTTGTACTGGCAAATGCAATAGATTATATTCTTCAGAAATTCCTCTTTATTCTTTGTGTTTTATATTAATGGGTTATTCTGCTTTTGTGGACTTCTGTTATGATTTACATGAAGTAGAGGTTTTTGGCAATCTGGAGAATAAGAGTTTGGGACACTGGGCAGGTGTTTTTGCAAAGAATGTGGGAGCTCGAATTAGGTAATGTGCATCTGGACAGGTCAAGAGGCAGGAATTTCTTTGTAAGTATTATTAGTTCACCTCAGTTAATGAGTAAATATGGAAAGAATAGTGGGAGATGAGATTTTCATTGTAGTTTGTCATTGTTTACTTTGTATGTCTTCAGTTTGGCCTTTCAGGGTGCACTCTAAAGCACTTTTTGTGGTCCTTAAGGCAAATTCGGAGTTCTTTATTTGTCAGAATTGGTTTCAGAAATGCACTTATTTGTTTCTTGCTATTCATATGTATATAACTACTTTCTTAGACTTGTTACAAAAACTTCCTACTTAATTTCTAGTTTAATATGCTGCTTTTTTCAGTTTTCTGGATTATTATTACCATTGTTTCTAATTTTTCACGTTGTATCTTCCAGGCTTCATATATTCAAATGGAAATATCTGTTACTGCTCTTCCAACCTCTCCTGAAAGTCAGTTCAGGTTCAGTTCTTCCATGAACTTTGCTGTAGTGACTGCTGTTCCCATCTATATTGGTTCCTCTGCTGTCCTATGGCAACCAAAACTCCATTATTACTCTTTGGGACTCCAAGATCCAAAATCTGCGTACTGGCTTCATGCAAAAACATGTTAGTTAAAGCTTGTACACACAGAGAGTTTCTGTATTTCCTTCCTAGTGCTTCTGCTAGACATTTTTGCTTTGGCGAGTAGAATTACACATAAATTAACCGAAAGTGGATTGGGTGATTACCTATAAAGTATAAAGCTGCTTCAACTTGCTCACAGTCCTGCTTTTAATTAAGATGATTCAACTCTGAGGGTAATGAGACATGATTAAATTCAAAGTTCAGTTGATAGTGTCTTTCCATTCTGCTTTGTTAGACCAAGTGAAAAAAAAGCACCAGGAGAAGTGTGGCTGATTGAAGTAATATACAAATCTAGTCTTAAGTGTTAGCTGTATAACATATAAAAGTCTGAGGATTTTTATGGAGTGTGTTTTTGTACTTTGTCAAAGATGGCAGCTGCTGGTCATTGCCATTGTGTTGACCCAGTTAACTCAATAGCATGTCCCTTAACAAAACAGTAGTGATGGTGTGCGGGTAGTTAGTGCAAATACTTCCAAGGAAAAAACCTTGTTAACTAAGGGTTGTCTGTATCATGGATGTTTGCATTTCTTCAGTGTTCTTTCTTTTCTTTTCTGAAGCTCTAGGCCATACAAGGATATATATTTTTGTATGGTATTCATCATTCTCTGCACTGTTGGGTTTTGGTGGGTTTCTTTTTTCCCATTTCAGACTTTGCCACTGATTGCACAGTCACAGAGTGAGCTGCAAGGCAGAGAGGGAAATGTACTTTCCTGTCACTCAAAATTTGCTTTTGTTGGAAAGGAAGAAGTGCTGAAAGGAACAAAAATGAAGCTATTCAGTCAGTGCTGCATTGAAAATGCCTTTCCCCCCAAAATGATTCTTTTCTCTTTTATTATCGGCTTATAACACTGGAATATGAATCTTTCCTGGCAGTTTGAGATAATTGAAACCACTGAGTTACAACATCCTTCTGTAGAAAGAGGCTCTCGGGTGTAGTCTCTGTAGTTGTTTTGC
This sequence comes from Anthoscopus minutus, assembly GCA_013399455.1. NCBI lineage: Eukaryota > Metazoa > Chordata > Aves > Passeriformes > Paridae > Anthoscopus > Anthoscopus minutus. The sequence goes on along the minus strand of VWYI01038830.1, from coordinate 10,205 downwards.
TGCTGAGCAGAGAGATTTGTCCTCTGTCTGGAGTCTGCAGTGTTGGAGCACTAAAGTGTTTGTCAGATGCTGAGATAATATTGCTACCTAAGTTGGAATAAAAAAATTGGTTGCATTTTTAATTATAAGAACTGTTTATCAGGATACTTCCCTGGACAGCTGTCTTCTAAAAGTTTAATTTCACTGTGAGCACAAGGTGCTGTTTTTATGGCTGCTATCTCTGTCTCATGGCTAATATGAATGGTGGATGGAAGGACAGCCAACACTCAGGACTCTTCAGTACTGGCCACAGGGATTCATGTTTTCATAGGAAAGGGCTTTCACAGGAAGGGCTGGAAAGCTATTAGTTTTGAAGGAAGGTGTTTTGGTGCTTCCCAGCTCAAATGGTCAGTAAACTTCACTACTTAGTCCATTTGTAGTCCCGCTCCAGTGTTAATCCTTTCCCAATTTAGAGGTGTTTGTGTCATCTTAGAGATGGTGTTGAGCATTTGGCTTCTGGATTAGGCTCATGTGATTCATTCTATGTTTGCTAGAGTTGATTTAATCAACTCATACAGGCATTGGGAACAAATACAAATTTGCCCAGTTTCTTAAGCAGAGATTTCTATCAGTAAATGCTGGAGAGGCTGATGGAGAGTTGTGCTTTTTTGAAAGTAGAAGTTGCAAAACACTTGATGTCTGTATTTAGGATTTAAAGAAAGAAAGTAGAAAATAAGGGAAGTTTGACAATGTAGGGGTTTTTTTACCCATGGAATCATGGGATTATTTTATATTTTACTTAAGCCCAGAAATCATATAGTTATTGAAGTATTATCACTAATGATATGTTGTAGTATGGAGAATATATATCAACGCTAACAATTTAACTGTTGTTCTATACCAAGAAGATTCCAATTCTACCAAGCAAAATCATACAGCAAATATTTTTGCTTGACACAAGAGGAAGTTGCAAATTAAACAAATCTGACATGAAGTAGCAGTAACTCTCATATAATACCAACACTTTTTTCATTATCTAGGATTCAGAGAACTGCTATATAACAAAATCAACAACAAAAGAAAGGAGTAAAGTCAAACTTGCCTTGTTGTTATGATGGTAATGGTAGAATTTGCTTTGAAAATGTAGTTCATATCTCTGCAGATGATGGCCTGTTTTAACTTAGATAAGTGTTTGGAGGCTGGATGAAATTGGGATTTCTGTTTCAAAAAAGTTTTGTCTGTAAAATTCTGTGGAGTTCAGAGCAAAATGTTGACAGGGCTAGGGATTTTCATATGCTTTGACTTATTTCTTTAATCAGTCATCTCAATTATAATGGGCTGCAAGTATTTCTTAATAGTGCCTATTCATATTATCTGTGAATGTCTATTGCTTTCTTTTAAAGTTCAGTGTTCCTACATAGTACTTACTGTGCTGGAGTCAATCCTATGCTGTGCTTCAATTTAAATGGAGATGTCTAATTTTTCCCTAAAAATATTTTGAAGCTTTTCTCTCTTGTAGCTGTGTTTACAGTTTAACATAATATTATTTCAGAACTTTGAAAGTTGGTGATTATTTATTAACAATCAACAATAAGTCACAGACAAATGTAAACAATGGAAACCAGCATTTTTAAAAACAACCAACCATCTCACTTCTCACTCTTGCACTTACTGCCTGGAACATTTGTGTCAGCATAAGGCAGGAGTGGAAATGACTAAGCTGGCTGAGAGGAAGAGGAGCTTTGTTTGGACTCTCAACAAAAAGTTGCTCTCAGCATGTTGGTGATGGAGGAAATTACTTTGATCTGTATGGACTACTGTTATTCCTCACAGTAGCAAATAGATAATGGCTGATTGCTTCAAGGCTCAGATCCTGAAATTGACAACGTCTAGGGCTTTTTTTGAATAAAATTACTTTCTTGAAACATGCTTGTTTCTCAATATCAGTCACTTCACAGAATAGAGGAGATTTCAGGTATCTCTAGAAACTTCTTATCCCTCATAAATTTGAAGCAATTTCATTAGTTATTGTCTAAAATATTGACAAAGATGTACTTGCTGACTGTACTTAGAAAGAAACTTCCTAATGTGTCTGTCAGCATCATGTATTTGAAAACCAGTGAAGTTCTTGTTTGAAGCTGAATTATATGATTTTATAAAGCAGGATTAAAACATATAAAGGACAAACACCTTGTCTCTTTAGGAGAAGCTGAGACACTTTTGAGTTGATAAATTTTCTTAATGTTTTTGTAACCATAGTATTTTTTAAACAAAACAATTAATAATTAGCTTAGTAACATATGGAGTTACTATTTTAAGTCCTCCTTTTTCTTCCTCTATTGTATTGTATATGCCAAGCACTGTTTCCTGTTAGTAATTATTTGTATTTCAGTATTACCTAGAGATTCCAGCTGATTTACTTGCTGCTCGGACAGTGTTTTTGTACATTAGTGTCCAAGACCATCATCAGGGTTCACTGGCAGCAAAAAAAAACCCAATAAAAATAAATAACCAGGGGAATTTTTATAGTCATACAGGATTTGGGACATAATTTCGACTTGAATGTGTCCTGGGTAGGTATATGCTCCAAAAAAGAAGAGGGGATCGGATTGTGGTGAATTGCCATTGCACAAGGTCATGCAACAGAATGCTGGCTGATCTAGGAAGCCAGCTTTACTGATTCCTGGTCTCCTGCCCCATCCACTGAACTGTTTCTGACCTCTATTGTAATGGTCTGTCTCCTTTTTGAAAGGCAATAAATATTATTTCATCAGCCAAAAATGAAATCTAGTGCACACGTTCAGTGTCCTTCAAAAGAAACAAAAGGGGAAAAAAAAAGGATTTTGCATTTAGCAACAGTTGGAGGATACAGTATTGTTTGTGCAATACCCTTTAGGTCTCCAGGGATTTTTTCCTAAGGATAGAAAGGCTGAGGAAGTGAAGGCATTGGCATGGTGTTGAAGCAGCTGCAGAGTGTTGGCTAAGCTACAAGCATCTGACTGCAGAGTAGTTAAAAAAATAAGGAATGTTTCTTTGTGGTTTTGAAATGCATATATAGTTTTAGCTAATTTTAGTATGAATATTATAATGTCATATACAAAATAGAGATTGCACTGTAGGGTCATAATGTAGCATATTGACAACTGGGGGATTTATACTCTATATTTCAAAAATATTTTCAGTACTTTTCTTGTAGTCTAGACACTTCCCTATACCAATTTGACTCTAATAGACTGCTTCTGGCCAGTAATGCTACTGGGCCTTTGTTTGGCCTTTGCTTACTTTTGCTGATCCCCTTGGCATGGAGACTTAATATTTAATTTAGTTCTTTAGGTGCCATATGAGAAGTTCCTTGAGAAGTTTTTCTCAAGGGTGGTGTGCCCACAGATGTTCTAATTATTTTTGTCAGTTGTATGTATGTTTCCATAAACAAGAGAGAAGAGGTTAATAAAGTATGAATTAATAAAACTCAAAGACTGGATTCATATTGGCACTAGGTTCTATTACAGTTAGTGTTAATCATGTTCCTAAATGCTATCTTTTTCCTGGCACCTTACCCTAAGGTAGGACAGACTTTCAGAACAAGTGTTCACTTTTTTCTTTAGGTTACAGAACAAAATGCAGATGAAGATGCTATGAATAATTATCACTGCTCTTGAGAAGCAGCAGAATGTGTTCATATTCAAAGAGGGAGATTTGTGCTGTCCTGAGGATACTCACAGTGAGATGATCATACCCTTTGAGTAGTACATGAGCCTGAAATGCAAGCCTGCCAGTCGCTCTCAGTTGGCAGATGTGGACTGTTACATTTTAATGGCTCTTTACTGTTCTAACAGACTGAAAAATTGCAGAGAGCTCTTATATTAGTATTTCTCAGTGTTGGTGAGAATTCAGACACTGGTAATAGGGCTCATATACATTCATGGCTATGAATTTTAATTCAAGAGTAGTTGCATTTAAAATCTTTTGGGAGAATGAATACAGCTGGACTGGCAACTTGGTATTTGCCATGCTGCTTGCTATTTTAAGGTTTGTTGCTTTTCTGAATAGAATAATTGCACTCATAGCTCTTGCATGTTTACTTCTATTTCCCTCCAGCCCTAGTATTTTCTGCATGTTTTAAGCAAGGTTGTTAGTATGTATTTGGGACGTAGAGGATATTAATGCTGTATTGCGGTTCAGGACAAAACTGTAATGTTGAGCATTTTAATTAACATAAATTTGAAATAGAAGTTTCTCTCTAGATTACAGTGTGATTTAGGATGATTTCTTTTTTTTATAAGATGTGTAGTCTTAAGTCCTTTTTTCATCCATTCAGCAAAATCTCATTAGAGTCTTCTGTATCCTTGTAAGCTTTGACTTCATGGACAGAATAGAAATGTATCTCACAAACTGTCCAATATGAGAAAAGAATGGAAGTGGTCTAGAAAAAACAGGTTTTATATACCTGTGAAGAAACAGAGGCTTATGCTCCTGTCTGTCTGTCCTTTATTTGTAAATAGAAATTGCTTACTCTGCTGCAGTGTTGGATGTATACTTAGCTTTGTCATTTATCCACTGTGAGCTTTAGTGTAATTTTTAGAACTAGGGGCAAGATGCACCAGGGTCACTCTGTTCTGAACACTTGCAGACAGAAAATGCTATAAATCCTCATTATGTTGCACCTTCCCATAGAAAAACTATTCAGAAATTGGGCACTAACCTGAAAACTCCTGAACTTTATTGTCATGTAAGGGTCACAGAAAGGAAGGAGGAGCAGCATACTGGGCATTTATCCTTTCATTTAGCGTAGCTATGTGAAGTGACATAATCAGCATGCTTCCATGGAGCGCATCTCTTTGGCTCTAGTCTGTTCTACTAATCTGAAAGGCAGACTTTGCCACAGAGGAAGAGGTGTAATCGAAAGACAGGTTAGAAGAAGGTTGCAGAAAGTTACCAAACTGTAGATCTTCCTCTTGATTATGGTCAGTTGCTGTGTATGAAGTCACTGATTAACCCATGGTAGTAGCTTCTCTTAAAATTCAGCTACAAATATCCTCAGACAAACTGGGACAATGGTAGAATCCCAATTTATCCAATCCAATCCTGGCCAGCTTCTCAGCCAGGAGGGTGTCTGAGGGTCTGGCCAAAGAGCAAAAATGGTTAAAGACAGAAAACACCAGAGCAAAATGTGGAGCTCATTATAACAATGAACTCAAAGGACTCAATGAAGTAGGTTGCATGTTGCTGATGTACATTTAGAGATGGTGCAGTACAGAGATAAAGGCTGATTACAGCCTATATCGTGTGATATCATTTTGTACAGTCAAGTGCAGTCTTTGTTTTATTTTAGCTTCTGTGCAATTGTTTTAAGTATTCAAAAGATTTCCATTTCTGTTTAGCTTCATGCCTTCCTGGTTTCCTATTTATGTGAAAGTGCCAAAGTGAAGATCAAGAGTTGGTGTGGTATTTCCATGGTTGAGCGTGTCTGTGGGAATTAGTTTTATGTCAGCGTCTGAAACTGGAAGGTGGACAGCAGAACATGTTTGACAATGGAAAGATAGAAAATAAATCTTGTGTTGCAATTCCAGAGAGTAACAGTAAAAGTAACTGAGCTTTTCTCTGATTTTCATGGCTGGAGAGAGCTCACATCATTCCACTTGCAAAGTTGTTTACTGGTGTCTGTATAAATACTGCCAAAAAAAATATTCTTTCAGTGGGGATCATGTCATATACAGGTGCTAACAAGTTACATAATTGAAATGTTAGAAGAAGAAAAGAATTTGAAATTTATAGTCACAGTGGATGTAACAAAGACCTTTTCTTTGCTTCACCTTCTTGTGACAATTTTTAGGAGTTTTGGCAGTCTGACAAAAATAGATATATTAATGAAGAAATAAATTACATTTCAGAGAAGGATATAGAATATATTTCACGGAAGGATAGCAGTAACACCCTGTGTTCATTAATCTCCCCTGCCGGAAATCCTGTTCTGGTTTACATTAAAATTAGGGATTGTGATAATTACTGGACAAAGTTGGATATTAGTTGGGAAAAGGCTTGAAAATCTCAATGAAACACTAGAAAAGGAAATTTGCATATGACAAAAAAATTAAAACTAAATGGGAATGTTGAATGAAATATTTATAAGAAACTGTAAAAACTGGGCATTTCTTCATTCATTCTACATTCAGATCTGGTTTATGCATTAGCAGTCAAAATATTTGGTTACTGTATGGCATATAACTGTAAAATAATTGTAGTTTTTAAGTGACTGATATTTGTGTTTAGAACATAATTATTTTAAATGTGGATTTTTTCTGTTCTTGTGCTTGCTATGGAATCTTCTCAGAGACCCTCAGCTTTAAACCATTAATAAGGATGATTTTCATCCTTAGTTTTTAATTTTTGAAATAACATTTCTGTGGTAGCTTTCATTGTATTTTTCGGTGATATGTGTTTCTTGTTGTAGTTGGCTTAAAGGAAAACATACTGGAATATGTTCTTTCTTATTCAAACAGGTGATTTAAATCACAGAATTGATGTGTGTTAGAAATAAGTTTTGGTGTATTATAGAAGAGTTCAGGAAGAGAATATGAAATTAATAATTTCAGTCAGTGGTCTTTCCCAAGAGGAAAGTGCCCCTCAGTGATGTGTTTGTGAAGTACAGAGAAAAATATAATATGATAAAGTCACTGATTTTCAATTTGAAACATACTTTTCTAGGTTTGATAAGTATTTAACGTAGAAGTCTGTAAAGAGCATTTAAATGTCTTCCAAAAAAAGGAAATGCTGTGACAAAAGTGTTACTGAAACAGTGCAGTCTTTCTGCACACATCCCTGAAGGTAGTTAATGTTATGGCATTACTAAACTCTGGTGATTCAGAAGCAATCTTTCATTGTAGGGTATTTCTTAAACTTTTCATGCCTGGACTTCTGTGACTTCCACCCAAATCTCAGTTCTAAGTCAGAACAGTTAAAGACCATTCCTAGCTATTTCAATTATATTGCTAATCCAAATATTTGTAGTGGTGATGCTCTCTGGGTAGACGAAGCACTGTGTGCTTTATTTTTTCTGTGAAATACACGATTTGCCTCAAGCTGGTCTTTGCAAGTTGATATATTTAAACTGACCCATTTTTAGATATGGAGATCTGGCACTGCTTTGGAAGCATGAGTGCAAATTAGTTGTTGGGTTTTTTTTAATCTGAGGTAGCCTGCAGTATGCCAGTCTGCCTCTGCAGTGAGTGGTTATGTGGGATAAGAGAATTCACATGAGACTCTGAGGAGGCAGCAGGAGAAAGCAAACAATGCCATTTCAGGTAAAACTCCAGCACTTGTGGAGACCCGTGGCTGTGAAGTTACTACAAACAAACCTCTTGAGTCTTTTTATGATAAAGTTGTTGAATTGCTCTGCTCTGCTTCTTTTGGGGAAGTGGAGGTTAAGCTTTCTTGGTTTTATCCTCCTCCTTGCTTTATGTTTCCAGTTGCTTTATTTATAATAATGTGATATATACTTTTGATGTGTAGGGTGGATAGGATTATCACTTCTCCATTTTTATAAATGGCTTCCTAGGAGCCCTAGGAAGTGTTGTATCTGCTTTTCAATGAATAGTCAAAGGCTGTTATTACAGTGGCTTTCACTGAGAAGTTAAGATATAAATATTTTTTCCTGTATTTTAGATAAAAGTTTGTTTGTGTGTCTGTACAAAAGACTTGTGATATGGAGAACTGCCGAGAAAAGAAGAGTAAAAAGAAAAATAAAAACCAGGATAAATGAACAGCTGTGTTGTGTTTAGATACCTGCAAGGTTAAATCATGATAATAAGTCACTGGATTCCTGAGGTTGAGTTATGGGGGGGATTTCTGCATAGCTGCTGAGTGGATATAGAAATCACAGTTGAACTTCATCCAGCCTTCTGTGTGTTCCTACCTGTTCTCTGGCACTTATTAATTGCATAGTGAATGAAATTGTTTAGGAAATTGATCAAACAGAAGTGAATATTTTTGTGAGTTTTTTGAGTTTGGTGATTTTGGTTAGGGTTTGTTTGTTTGTTTGGGTGCTTTTTTGTTGTTTTTTTTTTTTTTTGGAAAAGGGAACGGGTGAGGAACAGTTCATCCTTCTTTTTAACTCAGTGTTAGCCCTCACATTTGTACTATACAGGGTAAGTGACAGTGGAGTGTGGCCAGAGGTAGGGATTTCATTGACAGGCCTTTGCCCTTTAGCAAGAGCTAGGCTTTACATCTAGCCTTTAGACCTTATAGACTGGGGAGAGTGAAAACAAACTATGGCTTGCTAAAAGCTCAGAGTTCAATAACTGGCAGCAGCTTTTTGTGTGTGCTTGAGTTTCCAGAGGATCCTGTGAAAAATCATCTCAAAGCTTGCACTCCTTCAGGGACTTAGTTGTGGCGTAATGCATTTCTGCTTGTTTTGTCCCAGTTCTCATTTCAGTTCATTAGTACTGGAGATTAACCTGATGGTTTAGTTATAAAATCACTTAACAGGAAATAATAAGAAATAATAAGGAAGCAATATGAAGCACAACAGGAAAGAAAGTGGTCTATATGGGCTGTTTAAAAGAAATTACAAGTTTATATATTTAGTGGAATTCGTTGATTTTTACACTATGTCTTATACATTGAGTCTTACACTATTAAAACCAAACTTTGCACTGTATGCAAAACTGGAAAATTTAAGCGTAAATATGTTTTTAGTTTTTCTAGAAAGTAATTAGTCAGGGACTGGAAATAGCAATAAAGCAAGACTTTGATTTGCTGCATGTTTGGAAGCTATGCCTGTTCGAAGCTTGTCTTTTGAGCGTGTTATACTTGCATTGACTTTTCATAAGAGTCAGGAACTCAATGTATCTACCAAATTGGTAGATATTCCCCATTTTCTTACTACCTTGCTTGGAAATCTTTGGCCAACAGTTGATGGAATCAAAAATTTTAAGAGAGTGTTTTGTGTAACAAAGATGTTCCTAATCTCTAGAACAAAGTAAAATATAATTGCCCTTGCAGGAGCTTCAGTAACCACATCTGTTTCACAGACAGGTTCATTTTGAATTATGCATTTTATTTATTACAGCTTTGAAGTTTGACAGTGGATCATTATAGTTAATTCAAAATGATTCAAATATTTCTGCAAAAAAAATTGGGAGGTCATGCACAGCTATTACTTAGATTGTTGTGTATCTGCTGTGTTAAAGCCTTAAGACTGTTACTTATAGGAGAGAGTTTGTGGTTATCTTCTACAAAGTCATAATCAACAGTACATGCTTTGCTTCATTTGTGGTTATCTATAAAAGTCATAATCAACAGTGCATGCTTTGCCTCATCTAAATTCCTACATCCAAATCCAACCAGTGTAAATCTTATTTCAGTGGTAATGCATTACAATTGAATGGAGTCAATGGGGCTGCAAGGAGTTCCATTGAATGCTTGCAAGTTTGAGCTGGAGGAGTGAGGTCCGTGCAGTTTCCCATTCTTAGTAATTGCTCATGGGTTTGAACAGCTTTAAAAACCAAACTGCATCCAGTTTCTACATGAAACTTTGAAGACCAGTTGTTGAGCTTTTGCTGTTCAGGGTAATGTTAAGCTAATTTTATTTGGTAATAGGTTGGAGATAACCTACAAAGCACTTACCTTGTTAGGTTTAAGGATCATGCTGGTTCAGTAATCTGTGTGAATTCATCCTATTAATCTTCTTTGTTTTAAGTAATCGTTTCTACCTGCTGGTAGAGGTTAGGATACTTAGTTACACACTTGAATTACTATTAGTTTATATGTGTTTCCACTTAAAAATGATATTCAATTAGAATTAATTTTAAATGGAGTTTAGCCCCAAGAAATATAGCAAGTATAGAAAAAAGATGTATCTAATACTGTAAAATAGAGAATAAACTGGTAAAGCATTTAAGCAAAGTTAAATAGTATGTTTAAATGCTTCTCATCTGAATCCATTCAATAAATACGCCTTTCTGATTAAGGCACAATATTTTAGATTATTAAGATGATGAAGAGGTGGTATTCTGGGTATTGCTTCTGTTTTTTTGTCATTCTGCCTTTTGTTTGACAACTGTTCTGTTTTCCATAGTCTTCACATGCTTGCAACATTCCAGATTTCCTGAATTTGAAATGAAGCAAGTTTTCAGAAGAGTGCTTTTTGTCTTGTATTTTTTTAAGTGAATTTTAAAAACTGCTTTACCATTGTACAATGAGGGAGAATATGATTTAGAAAGAATGTT
>VWYI01038829.1:3222-22153 GCA_013399455.1 Anthoscopus minutus | reverse complement strand
AAGCTAAACCTGGTAGGCACAGTTAAGTAAATAAAAACAAAATGAAATATGCTTTAAATGATTTTTTCTCAAACCTTTTAATATAGTTCTCTTAAAATACAAAAAAAAAAAAGAAAATAAAAAAATTTCAGTGATCTCTCTCTAATGTTTCCAAAATTAAGGAACATTGAGTTAGAACAAAGTTCTATTTTAAGTAGATAAAGTAAAATATTTACTGCCATGTATTTTCATTATTATTAGATTTTTAAAGAAGTATTTGGATTTTATTGTTGACAAACTCTTCAGAACGCCCAACAGCTCTATATTGTGGTAAAATCTAGTACAAAAAACCCTATGTATAAAAAAATATGTTTTTCCTGTTGCTTGTACATAAACACAAACACAAACACACAAACACAAACACAAACACATACATATACATATACATATACATATACATATACATATACATATACATATACATATACATATACATATACATATACATATACATATACAGATACAGACACAGATACAGATACAGATACAGATACAGATACATATACATACATACCATATATATTGGAGTTTTTGAGAGTTATTCTGCCTGAGATGTACCCTTTTCAGAAGTCAGTTTTAAAGTAATAGGAAAGAGTTATCATGGATGCATTAGAAAATATCTGGAAGTTGTTTAAGGATAAGTCAGTAGCTGGAATAATCTCCCTCCTCTTCATGTTGCTATCCCCCATTTCTACTCAACTGTGCTTCAAAGATAGAAATATCTTGCATCTTACAATTGTACTGCAAGCTTCTTTGCCATATTTTGAGTGAAAATAATCTGCAGCCATGTAGAAGATATGAAGGAAAAGAAAATTAATGCGCACTTGCATAAGCAATTTGATTCTCAGGTTCTTCGTTCCTAGGTAGGTTTTTTGGTTCTTTTTATTCAACAATTGTAAAAACATACATAACATTGGTGGGAGAAAAAGTGCTATTGCTATTCCTTTCCTCTCTTTTCTATCTTGTGAAAGAGCATCACCCACTATCTTTCCCATAGGATTTTTTCCCAACTTTCATGTGGATTTCTTCCCAAACTGAGACAGTGTGTTTCAGTGCCATCTGTCGACTCCAAGTAATATTGCTCCATTGTTTTAATAGCTGTGGGGAAGAACATTTGCTGATGCAAATTAGTACGGGATGCAAAAACAGGGATTAAATAGTTATGTGGTCTGTATATATAATTCTGAAAAGGTGCAGAAGAAATTAGTGCACCAGCAAAACAAAGGAAGCTTTTCAATAAGAGATGCTTCTTAGTGTAAATTAAAATGAGTTTTACATAATTAAGGTGTTTTCACTGATTATCTGGAGATCAAGTCCATAGTAAAATGGCATAGGAAACTAATAGAGCAAGAACAAGTTAGATGCCAAGGCATTTGTCTGCTTTCCAGAATAACTTCTATATTTATGCCCAAATGCTCCCTAAGTCTAGGCTAAAATGTTTTACTTCTCCTAGATCAAGCTTCTAGAAGTAATAGTTTCAAATGTTAAGTTCCTTCAGAAGAATCTCAGAGCAAATAAACCACCACCAAGCTAATTCTGACTTTACATAAAGTCTCCTGAAATATTAGATCTGAACATAGCTGAAGAGTCTCTCTAAAAATATGTAGGAAACAGAAAACAAATTCTACTTTTTAAACTATTGTATATATTTTTTTGTATTTGTAGAGCTTTTTGCACTTCGGTCTGTGGCTATATATGAAAACATCTAAAACAACATTAAAGCAAAAGGAAGGTAGGCCTAATCTATCTCTACCTTACTCCAAGGATGTCCTTATATGCCTTTATGGCAACCCTGGTTTGCAATTTTGTAGGGAACAAACCAAGAATATTGGGTAAATCAAGGTATTGAGAATGGAAAAGAATGATTTTTTACACTGAACAGTTAGAGAAATTTTAATGAAACTTTCAAAGAAATGAATACAGCCAATTAAATTTCCTTCTCCCAGGCTGCATTTTGACGATGTAAGCACACTACATGGCATTGTTGTTGGTTAAAAGGGACAGAAACTTTCTAACAGGATATTGAAATAGAAAATCTCTAACAAAAATAAACTCTAGCATTCCCAAGCACTGCTAAAAAAAACCCAAAACCCACACCAAACCAGAAAAAGGAAAGCAGTGCTTTGCTTTTTTGACTAGGAAGAAATATGGAAAAAAAGTGCAGTGAAGTCTAGAAAAAGAATGTCCTGAGAAGTGGGACTGACAATGAGCTTTTGACTGACTGCCCAGAGCTGTGACTCTGTCTTTTCAGTTGCTTGGCAACTCCATGTTATCACAAAGAAACTGATATTAAGTTGGAACAGGCTGGATATGGTAATTTACGTGGGAAGATACTCTTGCAGTGGGAAAACCATTTTATTTCTAGTTTCTGTCAGCGTAAGTAGGTTTCACATGATGAACTGTAGTACCTCCCCTGCTGGGTGCATTTTACCTAAAAAGGTAAAGAGTGATTCTGCCTTGGAAAGAGGCTGTGCAGAAAAAAAACAAAACCAAAAAAAACCCCACCTTGTTATTCATTAGACCTGTTCCTAGTGTCTACTCAGACATTTCTTTGAGTGGTAGCAACAAAAGCTTGTTTTCATATTTGTGTGGATTTAGTGCAGATTAGAGAGATGGAACTCGATCATTATCATTTATACCATCACATTCCCTAAGAACTTTTGAGATTTGCCTAAGACCTCCCTGTCTTATACTAACATCAGAAGATGATCCTCACTTTATCTGAATAGCCTTTTCTTTTGCAATGGCAATAGTTAAGTGCTAAGTTCCAACTGCACTTTATTTCTTTATTTAAAGAAGACACTGCATGTGCAGCAGCTACAGAATAATTTGAAGACTGTGATAGAAACTGTCATTCAAGTTTGAATTTGTCTAGTACTGTATGGCTTGGAAAAGTGTCTTGTTGAGCCATATGGAGAGAATGGCTAGAGTATGTATGTAAAACAAATAATTTTGCAAAAGCTTAGAGCCATAAGAGACATGTGATCCATAATGATATTTTTAGGTTTGGGTTTAGGTCTAAGATTTAATTAGAAAAAGAGAAAGCACAGAAGATTCAGGATTTAATGCAAAGCCCTTTTTTCTTAAATGTCTAGTTTACTAATAACTCTACTGAACTACTACCACAGTCTCTCTACATATCCATCCAGCATAATTTCCAGTAATTTAACACCATCATGCAGTCCTACAAGTAAGGAAGTACTTCACATGTCTTCAGGACTCCCTGTTCTGGCTTTGGTCAGCAAAACACTTCCTGGCTCCAGGCTTCTCTGTACTGCAGAGTTAGCTTGAAATATTACCCAGTTTGTGGCCTTGGCTCAAATCCCAACCATACAAAAAAACTTCTGACTTAAGTATGTTGATGCTGTTCAACTGAAGGGATTGGCTTGAACTCTCTGAAGGCACAGGCAGCAGCTTCAACTAGCATAGCTGATATAGCTACCCGCTGCTGCCTCATAGACTTGTCTTCATTGCCAAAAAAGGTGTATTTTTACTGTGGGATAATTAGCCTGATTTAACTATCCTTATTTAAAATCAAGCTCTTAATTTATTTTCTTACAGGGAAGACATTGCTTCCCTGTTAACTCAGAGTGTCCCTTTTTGCTGAGTCTAAGCTAACTGAAGAGAAATGAACTGTGCAATGAAGAGCCCACAATGACTTAGGCATCAAATAGACCCAGAGACTGCAAGCAAAGTCCTCTGCACTGAGCCGTGGTGGGGAGGCTACTCCCTTTCTCACTTTTCAGTTGGCCAGCACAGAATGTATCAGCTTGCATCCTATCTACCAAACTAATGAGATTGTCTCCTTTTTAATTTACCACATCACATCCAATAAATCAAAAAATGCTCTGGGCTGTTATCTGACTTGGAGGCGAATAATTGTTGTATTCACTCCAGCAGCAGACATGGTTTAATTAAAACATAGTGTATTTCCCAATAAGGTAGTGACCAATTTTATTTTGAGTGCAACCTGAAACAACCTTACAACAGAGTGGAACAGATGAACTTTGCGTTCCCTTGAAGCTTTTGGTACTTTTAAACTGAATTCCCTTGCTAAATCATGGTTGCTAATCTGATTCCCTACACCCCCTTACCAGTTAGTGAATAACTTTACCCACTGTAACTGTTGTCTTCCAAGCTAACTGCTGACAAATACCATCTGTTTCCTAAGCCCTGGCATTAGGGTAACATAGAGCTTGCAGGCACTTGCACTCCCACAACTTGTGCTCATCGCACTCACAAGCTCTTGTTTGCTGTAGAGTGCTTTCTATGCCAGGCAGCAGCATCCTCTGGCTTGTGGGCCATGCTAGACTGAGTAGCAAAATGGTAGCAGCTCCTCTATGTGGCAAGAAAATACCTCTATGCTTTCCATCATCTGGGGTTGGGTTTGTTTTTGATTTTAGATTGGAAGTGTTCATTAATGAGTTTGGTCACTATGACTTTTATTAAGAAAAAAATACACAAACTGTATAGTATCTATGTTTTCTGCATACAGCAGTTCTCACTGATGAGGAAAAATAACAGATTTTTTATTTTAATTCATGAATTCTGATGAGCACAGAATACATAAGGGCACAAATGTGAGACAGGCAAGAAGTAGTTAGGAGTAAGCATCCAGAAACTTTCGGGGGTACATGACCAAGGCAGTGGTACATTGACATGGGAGGGAGAAAAGCTCTGTGATGATGTGAGGAGGGAGATGCTGTGGGTCAGAAACCAAGTGAGGGATGCCTCCTGTTGTGGCCAAGTGGAGCTCTTCAAGAGCATTCTGGGACTGGGGAGATGCTGAGGGCCACCATTTCCATCCTGCACACCATGCCCATTAGCACCTGCAATTAGTTCCATCTAATCAGTCTCAGAGACGGTGTTCAAAAGAGGGTGGGAGCAAGAAGAGTTTTAGCAAGAAGAGAACATTTTTGTTCCCAGCACTACTAGAGTGTCCCATATAAGACTAGATTAGTCAGTGGGTACTACTTGTCACTTCCAAGGTTTTTATTGCATGTCTGTCTCAGGTTTCTGATGACTATAGGACTAAATTTGAAAAAAAAAAATTGAAGTAACCTTCTCAAGTAATTTCTATAGTTATGGTTGCTTGCTGATTGCAGGGATTGGTATAGAAATGAGCAGGAAAGCAAATAAAACAAATAAAATAGGAAATAATAGGGATAACTCGGCTTTGTTTTTGTTTGTAGCAGTGTTAGCAACTCTGAAAAGACAGATTTCATCTCCTTTGTTTCAGTAAAAGTCTTAGCATGGTGCACGTGAGTTTTTCTCAGGACACAGAACAACCACAGAAGCTGTAGGTGAATAGAGTCATGTTGAGCAAAGGTGCAAAGGTGATTTTTTGTGCCTAGAATGCAAAATTAATGAACAAGCTGTAGGGCCAAAAGGTGTGGGATTGGGAAGGCAGTATATTTGAGTTTAAAGTACTAAAACACCAGTAAATCAGGACAACAAAGTATTCAAATCTTCTCAATATTAAAATAACCCCACCCTACAAACAAAAACATTGGCAGAAACCTTTGCCCCCTCCAATAACATCAAGTATGACTCATGGTTTTGTGAATTTTGATGTGTGATGGCACAGAAACTGTTCTATCTACTACCAACAGATGGTAGATTTCTTGGTTTTAAAAATGTAAAACCAGCTTGAGCTCATGTACCTTGGTTTAAAAATATAGCTCTTTTTATAGCATGTCTCAATTTTGACAACCACACTATGCTGTAAATATTAAATTCCAAGTATAAGCATGTTTTAAAAGCCTAAACCAGACTCTTATTTTAGGGGTGGACTGATCCTCTTGAGTTTGTGAAGTCTTCAGCAAGAGGAGTCACAGCTGAATATAATGGCTCTTGTGTTTGACTCCAAAGTTTATAGGTTCAGCTTTGAATTTAAAAATACATTTCCTGATTTGCTAACTTACTTAAATTTAATTTAAAATGTGTGTAAATTCTAAAGTATCCACATTTTTTTTTGTGATGGTAAGCATAGAATAAATCTGTAGGAGTGAAATGTGATTGAATATATAAGTAAAATGATTTCTTAATTTTGCAGAGCACAGATAACTCAAACATATCTATAATTGCTCAGAACAAAAAGTGCTTTGACAATGACATTGTTTGCTCAAAGAATGTTTTCATCGCTGTTGGAGACACAGAAATTTATTTTAGTGAACCTTCTGAGAAGCAGGTTAGTTATTTTCTTTCCTTTTTGGGTTGCCATTTAAGATAAGCGCTGCAAATTTACAGCTCTAAAGGAGCATGTTTTTGGAAAGCATCTCTCAGTCTGAGTTAATATCGTACAACTGTTTAGGCCTGGATAAAGCAGCAGGTCTCAGGACAGGACACACTTTTTTTTTTCCCTTTTGGTTTTTTTCAAGTTCTAGTTGTCATACAAAACAGATCGCCCAAAAGTCTCAAGGAGTTGAAGCATACTGGCATTTTTGAGTTTCTTTCCAGCTGGTTTTGAAAGAGAAACCAAAGTATGAAGCAAACTTGAATGACTGAAAAGACAAAATATCAAAGTATTAAACGACAGTTCTACTAATTATTATTGATTCAGTTATATGCTAAAGTATTTTTCAATATACACTTTGCTGTTATCTGGCTGTATACCTTGGTAGCTTTACTTTAGTAGATCTTAATAAATATTCATTTGTGTCAAAAGACCCTAGGAGCACAGGAAAACAAATCTAATTATCAGCTTTGGAAGGCTGGATATTATACTGTGATACACTTTCCAGAACAGGACATTACAATTCTGTGGGACAAGAAAACAATGATGCATGTTAAAGTTGGACCTCGATGGAAGGTGAGCTGAAATATAAACCTGAATTTGTGTGTAGGTTCTCTATATTGCTAATGTGATCTTATATTGAATAATTGTGATAGCCTTTTCTTCAAGACTAGCTTTCCCAGTGATACAGCTGTTCATTGTGGTGTCCAGCTGCCAGCATTTCCCAGGTAAGAAGAGATGGAGAATGTGACTTCTAAAGAGAAGGAGTGGTTTCTCCATGTGGGCTTACTCTCCTGCTCGACACACTGCAGCCTTGGAGCTATGCAGTGATTCAGCTCTGACTCAAAGATACTTTGGGGGCTGGATGGGAGGGGTGGTGTTACCCAGTTCACTGTGTTTTCATTGGCTAAAACCAATGGAAAAGAAGCTTCCATGCCCAGTGACATGGAAGATGGCAAGTTTGTAGTACAGATTACATCAGACTGATGATGAAACTGACTCTGGGAGGTAGTAGAGGCTTCTGAGATGAACAGATGGAGCCACATGTTTGGTTTAATTTAAAAAGACAAAATACAGAAAAAGATCTAGACAAAAACTTGCATTTAAACCATTCAGAATTACATTTCTCTTTGTTTCAAACACAAACACATATATTAAGATGGGACTCATTCAGCAAAAGAAAAGAAAGCACGCTAGGCTAGAATACAGTATCAGATTTTTTGAAGTGTAAGTCAAAGCTATAATGACCATCTAATGTGGTTTTAAAGCAAAATTATTATAGCCTTCTGTCCAAATTGTCATAAAATACTTAATTCACCTACAAGCTGATTTATCAGTCATCAATATACACAGAGAAAAAAAAATTTTCCTGTTTTTGAGTAAGCTAGCAGGGAGCTGAGTTCTACAGGTTGCAATTAGGAGCAAAAATACTTCAGGTTCTTTCTGTTTCCAATGACTGTTTCTTCCAGAGGCTTCAGTAAGATGTCTGCAGCAGTTCCTAAGAAAAACAAACTCATTAGTCTGAGCCACAATACCCTAAAAATCCAACTCTACTTTGTATCATTGTGCAGGAATGTCTATTTTCCTATATATATTTATATATATATATATGCATGTATACATAGGTTTTCCATCAGCAGCGTATGCCCAAGAAGAGAAAGTTGTAGCTGTCTCTTTTATAATTGCTATTACAAATTGCTATTGTGAACTAAAATTAGAGGCAGCAAGTTTTAATGACAGCAACTAGTCGGGCTTCACAATCATGAGGTAATTCACCTGAACTTTTGACTCTTGGATTGGAATTACTATCGAGCTTTCAGAAAAAAATATTACTAGATTCCAGTCCGTTTTCACAGGCAGGCAGTAAGAAGTTTTGGAAAATAATAAGAAAACAACTGATTTCTGTTAAAAGATCTTTGCAGTGTGGAACTGCAAGTATAACAGTGTGTCAGATATTTTCAAAGGACAAGTCAGATTTACATTCACCCTTTTCACTTATACATTTTTATATGTCATGTGTGTCATTTGTGCCAATTATTGACTATGTGTTTAAGAAAAAAAAATTTCTTTCAGGGCAAACTGGCAGGCTTGTGTGGAAATTTTGACAAATATACTTCAAATGATCTGACTACATCAAACAACATGGAGGTGAGAAATGCACAAGTGTTTGGAGACAGCTGGGTGTTAGGACAGGTAAGTCCCATATCAAATAAAAATGTAGGGTAAAAAGATTATAATTTTAATTTCTAAATGAGCACATTATAAGCGCATGGTGTACAGGTATTTTCTAAAATTATGATCACTCTATAAGAGGACATTTAATTTTTGTGCCTGTAGATGTGAAATGTGTTAATGCCTTAGGCCATAGCAAACAACAAATTTAAATGAAACCAAACAATCTCTTTAGGGAAGGATGTGTTTTCCCCTTTGTAAGACAATTATAGCTTTATGCATTTCAGTGTTCTACAAAGATAGGTACACTGCTTCCGGTATTTTTGATTCATCCAAATTTTAAAAGCAAATGTAATTTCTCTGGGGTATTTCATTACTTTGTGCTGAGAAAATGTAAAGTTTTATGGCCTTGTGGACCTCTGGAAAAAACATTATTTGTAACACATTCCCTTTGGATGTCTGTCAAGATGACTTTTTAATCTGTTCTCTCCTTGACATAGCAGGAGATTGGACAAATATCTCTCATCTCATCAATAAAGATTTTGAGGCTTTTCTGCCTCAGTATCTCCCTTCAGACATATTTTGATCTACATAAAATGTTAAATTTCATAAGCAAGCAAGGCAAATGTGTAGAAATATACTGGTCATCTAGAAGGTGATATATAAACAAATGTGTGAAAACTTTGTATGCAGTTCATTAATTTTTCCTTCTCAATCTATCAATTCAGCAGCTCTCTTAAAAAGGTGCGTAGTGTATGTATAGCACATTAACTTGTAGGATGTTATGAATTTTGCTTATACATCTTAGACTTTCACCTAACTTTTTGGTGGAGATATATATCTGTAAATCTCATGTAATCTCCAGATCTCTATATCTGCCAGAGTGCTCAGGATCTAAGTTCAGCCTTGGTCTTGTTGGTCAACTGTGCTCAGACAGACTTCACTCTTCATCTGCCCTGCAGTAGGCCTTGGGGATTTTTTCAGAATGGACCTTTAGCCTTTGTAGAGATGTATCCTGGTCACCACTTCTGAAAAATCTAAATACTGTAAGGAGTATTTGACAGCTGGAGGCCTAGACTCCAGTTCTGCTACTTGGAAACGTGCTGGTATTAGCACTGTGGATCATGAGATTCTTCTAGGGCTTCTGCTTCCTAGGAGTGGCAACACATCCTCACAGCAGCGTCTGAGCACCTGCAGAGGAGGGCAGCACGGGTGGGTGACTGCACGGCTGCTAAGCTGCTGTGAAACACCCTGATGATGCCTGTGCATTCATCATCACACCCTCCAGGTGCATTGCACCCACCTGCCCTGCTGCACCAAGACAGCAAGGTTACAGATGAACTTGTGTTCTCTGAGCTGAATGTCCCTTCCTATATTTTTCTGTTCTCTTTTTTATCTTTTTGAAGAGATCCTGTAAGTGATGTAGTTGAACCTCACCCATTTTTTGAGTTATCATGATGATCTTTGACCCTATTTTTTTTAAATGAGTTGCTCCCTTCCTACCACTGCTTCTTTATTTGAACTTACAGGGCTAAAGCCATCTGTAGTATGACTCCATTTAAAGTCAATGAAAACCACCCAGGATGGATTTGGACCACGTATTTGTTTGTGATGTTACAGTTGGTTGCTCTGGTAATGATTATAATGTGTCACAAAGAAAACATTTTGTCTTTATGCACTGAGCAGACAGCAGGAACATTTTATTGCTTTAGAACAAAACAAAAAGATTCTTTTTTTGTGCAAATGTTTTCAATTATAAAAACAAATCAAGGAAAGAAGATGAGAAAGATAGCATTTAAATTTTTTATTTTCTGATTATGCAAGTATTGAATTCTATGATACTATGGAGTATCTGAGTCTGTAATAAACACACCTACCTATAAAATATTTCTGGGTTTTTTGCTTGTTTTCAAGTGCAAGAGCCCAAATGAAACCCTGAGACCATGTGAAGTACATCAAAGCAAGTTCCCTTATGCCAAAAAGGAATGCTCAATTTTATACAGTGATCTTTTTGCACCTTGTCGCAATGTGGTAAGTTTATTAAATATACAAGATTGCTCTGTGAAAATAATAAAATTCCAGTAATTAATTTCTTCTTGCCAGTACCCTCAGTCTAAATGTGAGAATACAGAGTAAAGCCCTGCAAGTGTCTGTGTGGGTAGGCTATATTTGTACAGATCTCCTTGTTCAACACTGGAATCTAAACATGAGAGTGATTACAGAGTTGTGAGTTAGTCGACTGAATATTCAAGGTTCTATTCTCTTTATGTTTTATTTATGCCTTTTATCTATATAGGTAGCTAAGTTTTATAAATTGTAGATTTGTATAAATTGAGGGATTCTAAAATAAGTTTATGTGTAATGTACCTATATCTTAGCTCAAATGGTTTTATTTTGTTAAGTGTTCTGCTCTATATAAAAAGAAATATGAGAGAGCAAGATTGCAGCTTCAGAGCTATTGGTATTTTTCATTGTTTAGCAGCTTATCCTCTAGTTTTATCAAAACTCTGAGGTTTGATATCCTTGTTTTCCCAATACCTGTCTGAGCCTGGGACTTGAGTTACAAGAATGTCCTTCAGTTCAGTCTAGATAAGATGGGGACAACACTATTTCGTGTGGTAATTTTTTATTCCATTTTAATCCACCCATTATCAATGCAAGACATGCTTTATACATTTTCCTTATTTCTAAATTTAGCCTCTCAATGCTATTTAGGTGCTTTGTTACACTGAGCAAGCAAGAACCACTACAACATTTCATCTCAATCCCTTAATTTCTTCGTGATTATTAATACTAAAAGAGATCACCCTGACTTTCAGGACCAAAGCTGGATATCAACATGGTTAGGAATTTGCCTATGAAGGAAGTTACAATAGCTTAACCCAAGAGATATATTAATGTTGACTTAAGTTACTATGTAAAGAATTTTTTGAACATGTGCCTGAAGACATAATGATGAGTATTTTCTAAGTGGCAAAAAATAAAAATGGAACTTTTGAGAGTTTTTAAGAAGCTGTGTTATTAAAACAACTTAAAAAGATCTTTTCTCTTGAATATTTAGTTTCTGAATTTTATCCATGTTGTGATTAGAATTTGCAAATAATTTGGCACAAATTTATGCCAAAAAATTAACATAATTATGTTAAAAAATCTATGCCAGGTGCAAAACATGTAATTTAATTAGTAGTCAAGTATTTCCACACACATGTCTCTATCTTGTAGGGAGAGACTGTAAAGCAAACATCTTTAATATGTTTTAGAACCTATTAATCAGCATGTGAAAGAAAGTACAGCTCCTACAAATGTAATGTCAAGTGACCTCCTATCAAGGGCATGTGCAGCTGACTGCTGGGTGGGGAGGAGAGTGCCAAGAAAAAGGCCTGAGCAGAGACTGACACTGGGAGCATGGAAAGAACAGAAAATGTAGATGGGGATTTCAGATGTGCTTATTGTTGGTCCTGTTATGTGGGTGGAAGATCCTGCAGTGCATGCAGACAAGCTCCTGCCTGTGGGACAGGTGGTCTTGCAGTTTAGCTCAGGCTGCAATATCAGTTTTCAGGGAGACAATATCTTGCATCTCTGGCTGGCAGCAACTGATGGATTGCAGTTGCCCAGATAAGCACTGAATTCAACAGTGTGAGGAACCTGAATACTCGGAGAAAAAAGAGTCTTCCTCACAGTTCCTGAACTCAACAGGAACTTTGGCCCAAGGCTCCCAATTTATCACAAGAGCAGGATATTGCTGACCCATGGAGAGATGCTATTCTGCAGTCATGAGAGACAGGTTGAAATCTTTGGAGCCAGTTTGCTGTTTTGTGATTTTTACAAAGCTACACAGCCACTTTTAATGGAGCTAGTTCTCACGTGTGTCCCCCACATCCCCAGTGGTATCCCTGTTTTCAAAGCAAGAAAAAGAATGAAAGCACAATAACATCTCTCTGCCCTTGATCCAGTCCCTGCCAGCTTCTAGCAACTGCCAGCTGAGAAGCTGTCTTTGTGTTAGATAAGTACTGCTTTGTTACTTTGGTGGTATTTCTGTAATGTGATGTGTGCCATTTGAGTGCTTTACAACTGACCTAGACCAGAGACTAAACTGAAGAGAAGCATTGCTTTAGACATTCCATGTGCTGAGTAAGAACACTTTTGGAAATGTGGCTCAACTTTACAAAAAAGATTATTTAAATTCAAGAAATAGCGTATCATGTAAAACTATGAAATACTGTGATAGGATTTTAGGAAATGATCTAATGAAGTTTGGTGGGAAAATTATATTAAAATCTTGATAAATATTTTGTTTTTTGCACAATGTCACCAGTGGCCTTAAGCTTTCATATGCTGGGAAAACCCCTCTCTACAAAGTATTGCTTTAATAACTTGGTAATCAGAGTCACAGCTCTGATTTTGCTGTTGTTCGTGTAAAACTGACAGGATGACTACAGATGGCAGTATTGGCCTTATAAAAGCAGAACTGCCAGCTTCAATAATTCTTTAAAATCAATAAACAGCAACTGTGTGGACAAGCATGTTTGTCCACTGATTGAATTTTTCTTTTGACCTTTAACTTAGGTATAAGCTGACCATTTGAAGTGAACATTTTGTGTAGGAATATGCCCAGACTTTGGAAAATACATTATTTTTGTGTTTAATTCTTTCAGTCAGTCCAGAAGTTAAACTGCTTCTGCAAGTGGAATTTGTACAGCTCATGCAATTAAGTCACCTATTTTTCTTCTTTCCTCCCTCCAGATTGATGTGACTTCTTTTATCAAAAATTGTCACACAGATACATGCAACTGCAATCTTGGTGGGGACTGTGAGTGTTTGTGTACCAGTATTGCAGCTTATGCCCACAAGTGCTGCCAGCAAGGAGCAGCAATTCACTGGCGATCTCCTTTGCTCTGTGGTATGTACCTGGGCTGGCCACGTACCAGAGCTCATCTCACAGGCATCTCTGACTTTTTTCTGCTCAGTTATTCAAACATGACAGAAACAGGTGGATAATAAACATAGTTCACATCTCTCAAGCTGTCTCTGTGTTAGCTGTGCCATCCTTATACTCCCAAATTCACTGTCTTGCTGAAAAGGGCTGTGCTAATGCAGGGTGTGTTAATGCAGAGACTGTGGGAAAGGCACTGGTGGATGTTCAGTTTTCTGTGTAGAGCTGCAAAGAGACCCAGTCTGTTCTTTTCTTTGTCAGCAACAAGGGTTCTTAGCTGTAGAATAATTCCTGCTTCAGGTCTGCTGTCACTAAACAAAAGTCTAAGAAAAAAATCACAGACTGAAATATCTCATGGGACATGAAACTTCCTCTCCTGAAAGTGAGCTTTACATTTTTAGGATGCAGGTATGTATGGATTCTCTTGTAATATTAATACTAATACTAATACTATCCTTATTTTCTTTTTCTTTTAGCTTATGACTGTGAATATTACAACCAAGGTATGTACTATTTGATATTCTTTAAAAAACTCGATTAATTTATGGGTTTTTCTTTAACTTGATGTATATAGTTTTAACATTGCTTTTATTTTTAATGGGTGAAGGTTAGTGGCCCAGCTGTGTTGAATGATCCTAGTAATCCCTAACGCCTCCATCAATAAGTTCATAATGTTCAGTGTCAGGGGTGGATTGATCCATCATCCTACAACATATGGTAGCAGGGAGAAGCTCTAGAAAGACATTTCCTTGTGTTTGTACTGTAAATTTTAAACCTACAATATTTGGACATTGATAGACAATGGGATTTTATGCACAAATCTCACACTACTCTACTGTAAAAAGAACAGTAACTTAGAATGAGAGTGGTATTCATTCAACAGAATGAATTCAAGTGTCATCCCCTCTAATATTTGGATACTGTACACATGCTTTATAGGGAGCAATAGATATTGAAATGGGAAACTTGACTAATCATTATATGAACCTGACTTTTAATGTGTATTTTTGATGACTAGGATGACTTGCATCCTATAACAAGGATCATTATAGAGATGATTTTTTTTTTCTCCTCCTATCTGGCCTACTGCAATAGTAGCATGTAGATCTTGCTCGGTATAGCTGACTTCCCACAAATACTTTGTAATAGGGAATTTTGTCTTACTCAAAAAGGTTTGAGTACATGGCTTTAATGATGAACTTCATGAGAGTGGTCTTAAAGGTATTTTCTGACCTTATTTATTCTATGATTCTGTGAAAAAGTAGGAAGGAGTACTGGTTTTAGCCAATTTTCTTCATATAGTTAACATTAATTTAATAATATATTTTGTATTTGTGATGATAGCGGTGTTTTAGCTACTGCTTACACAGATCAAGGCTCTTCCCAGTTCTCATGCTGATCTGCCAGTAAGGAAGCTGGGGCTGCACAGTAGGTTAGAGGGGACAGAGTTGGGACAGCTGACCCCAGCTGACAAAAGGGTTGTTACAGAACACATGATATTGAGTTCAGCAATAGAAAATGGAAGAGAAGTTTTCTGGGACTGGCATTGCTTAAGGTTCATCTAGTTGTTGGTCAGCTGATAGTGAAGAATTTTGGCTTTTTCTTCACTTTTCTTGCAATTGTTTTATTTGGTTTCCTTTTCTTTTTCCATATTTCTCTGTAAACAAAACTCAAACCAGACCATGATTTAACTTCTGTATCTCCACCCATGGGTTTTTTTCAGTTCTTCCCCTCGGATTCTTTTGTGAGACGTGGGGTGAGAAGGTGTGAGGTGCTTAGCTGCCTGCCAGGGTTAAAGTCAAGGGCAGAGTTATGCATATTTCTACTATCAAGGGGAACCAAGCGGAAAATTAAGGCTTAAGTTTTGTGTATTATGCGATGAAAGTTTTTCTTTTTCTATTTGATTTTTCTTCCCTTAGGTCTTGGTGAAGGACCCTATATTTTGGCAAGTTTTGGAGTGAATGACACAATTATAGGGGCTAATGTATCCAGCAGAAGGATATTTCCCCTGCCTAGAACTGGAGCACATGGAAATGTAATTTTCAGTTTCATGATAACTCCAGGTCTTTTTAAAGAAAAAGATTTATGTAAGTGTTCTCAGCAGTTTTGCTCATGGTGAGATATATTTCTCAAACTTTATGAATGATTGTTGCTGCATCTTCTAAATGTCCTAAAGTAGTCTAGATAGCTTTAGTTATTGGAATAAGTGACCAATTTTAAAATGTAGGGATTTAAATTTAATTTTTTTAGTATTTGAAAACCTCACTTCCAACTTTAAAGTTGACTTTTCAAAAACTATTTTAGAAATACTTCAAAATACAAGTGAATAGAATAACTTTGTGAAAATACAATTTGTTTGTATAACTGGAAACTGGTGAATTTTACACAAGTATTTAGCAAATATCAACGCTTAAGGATATATGCAGGATATTTTTGTCTCTAGTAAAAACTGGTTCTACTTGATGTTTTTGCCTTGTTACTTTTCCTAACCTAGAAAATGTGCAGCTCAGAACAATCAATCTATTTCTACATTGTTAATAAGCAACATCTCTGTGCAATGTAGAAGGTAGTTTCTTAGCTGAATAGCTAATCCTAAGCTCTATTTTTTACTTATCAGAGATTTATCCAAGCTATACAACAAAAATAAACATGTTTAAATATTTTTCCTTTTGTATCTACTTTTCTTTTTTTCACATAAGTGAAGATTGTGCCAATTAAATCAATAAAGATTTTCTCATCGCTCTCTTAAATAATTTAATTTGTTGAAAAAAATCACAAACCCTCAAAAATCGACATAAAGAAGGGTTCTGTCCACAGGAAAGAAAACAACCTAATTTCCAAACATTTGAATGTTTATTACCATGGGAAAATTAGGTTTTTAGATGTTATTTTGAAATGAAAAATATATACAACAGAATGAATTTAGTCTTGTCAAATTCCCATGTAAAGTGGAAGTAAATAATTCATTATGTCTGTGCAGTTCACAGATGAGTTTCATATGGAAATGAGGGATGAGATAGTATTCCTCTAGACTAAAGAACTTCAAGACCGTATTCAAGTTGAAAATCAAGTATTAAGTCATTTTTCTTATAAATTCTTTCATTTTCAGAGAATTCTTTCACTTATGATTTGTGTCATGGGTAGAGCAAATGAAGGTCAAGTCTCTTACTTGGCCCTAGATTTTCTTAGTGTATTTCTGGATATGACTGCATATAAAAAAACCCCTTGACCTCAGTGTTATTACAATGTGATGTTATTTACTAATGAAATTTTGGCATTGCTAAGCTGCAAGACATTTGTGCAAACTTGAGAAAAACTCCCAAGATATGCAAGTTCCAGTCTGAGACTGCTTAGGAATCATTTTTGAAGGTTAGTAGCAGTAGGCTGAATACAATTTTGGTCTAACTGAGAAGTTCCCTGGTGGTTCTGCATTATATGATCATTTGAAGTCTCTTTTAGACCCTGCACTGAGTTTCTAACTCTCTTTTGTGCAACATAAGGCTGAATTTTTTTTTGTGAAAAGCAGGTGTTTAAAAGGAGACAATAGCCAATATATAGGATTTAATTTCAATTAAAAGTTTTCTTGTGAAAATCTCACCATTTTTATTTTTTTTTTCTTCTGTGGAAGCTCTGTCTCTTGTTTCCCTTGAATCTGCTGAAAGACCAAACTACTTTCTGTATGTACATGACAATGGAACCATTGGGTTGGAGCAGTGGCAGGCAAGTGACTCCTTTCAGAGACGAGCCACCTTCTTCCACCACCAAGGTCTCTGGAGTCCAGGGCTCAGTGCCTTTGAGCTGCACAGTCAAAAAGGGTTTTTTATCATTCTCACATCAACCAGTGTTAAAGTGGAAAAGTATGATGATTCAGAAGAATTCAAACATTTCAGTAGCTTTAGTATTGAAGGTAAATTTTACATAATCCCCAGGGATAAACATTCTTTTTCTAGTTGCCCTCAGAGCATTTTCTTTCTTGTATTTCATCAGCAGTAGTAACAAATATTTTATCCTATTTTTAATTTCTCTCTTTCTTTGTCTTCCATTCCACCTCAAAATGCTATTATTTTCTAATTTTTGCAGATAGGATGGTCACTTTATCTTTGAACTATGTTTTCATTGGCTTACTCTTTCAAAATGAAAGTGTCGTGTCACAGAACAATGTATGTTTATATCTCATTAGTAACCTATAGATATCTATTCTTTTCAATTAATCGGGTAATTGTATTGAATTTGAAACCAACAGTACCTTCACTATGTTTAACTGATCTTTTAGGTTTTGGAACAGAGTATATTGTAAAAATGAATAGCTGTTTTATTGTCAAAGCTTGAAGTGTCTTTTAGCTTAAGCAAATTTAAAATACTTGAAACTCTACAAAATCTCACCAACTGGCAAGATCTGAAAAATTTCTCTATTTGGTTTTAATTTTTTGATATACCTGAAAATCCCAATGTATGTTATAGAAGATGCTGTAAATTAATTGCTTATTGACTATCAAATCAGTAAAAAATCCCTTTCGTTCCTTCTCAGAACTCAGTGCTTCTGTGCCTTACAGAAGGATGTGTGAATGGCGATATGAATCTTGTGCTAATCCTTGTTTTAAGACATGTAGTGATCCTGAAGGAATAGCATGTAAATTTCTTCCTCTGTAAGTAAAATTCATCTCATATTGCTACTGTATTTTTTTTGTAATAAGCATACCATATGCTTTCTAAAAATTACTGCTGCTACAATATCCATTTAGTTTTATTGTCCAGATTTCAATATCATTCTTCTGAGAAACTCTCACAAGTCATATGAGAACATTTGCACCAAGCCTCTCATTTTCCACAGTTTGTATTCCCATTTACATGTGCTTTCCAACACGAGAATGAGAGAGTTTGTATTTAGCCCAGAGGATTAGCTTCTGGTAGTGCTTAAATAGAAAACTCTTAAATTAAATGAAGGCTATTTGCTTCTGTGGATTTATAGTAGCATCCTAAACCAGCACAACATGGTGCTGAAACGACTACATCTTTCTAGTGTTATGACAGAGATCAAAAATTCTAGGAATAGTAAGGGAGGAATACGCCCTCTCCTGTAAGAAGGAGGAACTTTATACTGGGAGATGCACAGTGGCATGAAGGGAGGGATTTCAGAGGGGTGATGTTAGCTTGGGATTTAGTAAACTGATTTCCTGTCTCCCTGGTTCTCCCCTGGCCTATATGAAACCACAGTAAACTAAAAGGAAAAATGCCTAAACTATCAATGCACAATGTGGTGGAGAAGAAAGCATATTTTGGATTTCAGACTCCCTAGGCAAATGCAATTTGTGATTAGTAATACTACTAATATGGCTAATTTTCTCTGTTGGTATTCTTAGCTTTTTCATTATGGGAACACTGGTTATTAATGTCATGATTTTCTTATTGAAAAGTCCCCCCAGAATGAAAATTACATGGGAATATAGTGATTTGTCTGCATTCTACTGTGTTGAAGGGACACAAGAAAAAGGCTTTTTGGAGTCAATCTAAATATTTTAATATCTCAGATGAACATATATGGATAAAACAAA
>VWYI01038827.1:81616-133352 GCA_013399455.1 Anthoscopus minutus | reverse complement strand
TATATATATATAACTATATTATATAAACATATGTAGATATAAACATATCATCTATTATGCTGTGAACCCCACACTATGGCAATTCAAGCTCTCACACAGCTCCCAGCAGATAAAAACTCCCACCAGCCCAGCACTGGCTGTGTTCATCACTGCCCTGCCCACCTGCTGTGAGGAACCGAAGCTTTAACTGGTGCAGAGTTACTCACACGGCCCCTGCCCTGCTCCTCAGCCCTACTGGAGCTCCCTCTGGTCCGGGAGAGCTGGAGAATGAACCAAAATCCACCTCAGCCTCTGCTCTGCACCTGCCTGGAGCATCCTCTGCCTGGGATGGAGCTGCCAGCCCAGCCCTGATCTCACCTCAGGCAGCCCCAGGGGTCCTGGTGCCTTTTCCTGCCTGTGTTTTATGGACACCTTGAAACCTCCTGCAGAAGTTTTGGATTACACTCTATTGATTCCACCAGTGATTCACAGTCTACAGATTAAAAAGCTTCTCCCATTGCCAGGCTCCAACGGGAACAGTAAAGCTCCACAGAGATGAGAGGGGGCAATAAACAGGCAGCAAATTAAGCAAATCTTCGTTTACAAAGTTGCCCCTCAAAGGGAAAATATCTGCTCAGATAACTGGAAAATAACTATATTTCTAAGGTAGCACATCATCCATGGTAGAAGATCTCACTAGCACAACTAAATAATCAGCAGGACAAGGTAGAAACATCCAGAAGAGCTGAAACTGTGTTGGGAACATCTTGAATTAATAAAAGCAAGTGGCAGACCCCCTGTATTTGATTTTTTTGTTGTTACTTTTGGCAGTCCTACAGGAAGCCGGAAAATAAGGATAGATAACACTGCCTAGAAACTTCCTGGCAGGGAAGGCAGTACCATGGGAACAGGGAAAAGCTGGCCTTGGAGCAGGACCAGGTGAGCCCAGGGTTTGTCAGCAGCCTCAGCCCTGCTGCACACATTGGATTTTTCTAGAAACCAGGAGCAGGAGCTGCCCCTCTCCCACACAGTGCCAGCAATTCTCTTCCCAGCAAATCACACCCTGGTAGTGTGATCTGCTGGCAGCTGTGCCAGCAGATACCCCAGACTGGCCTCCCCTGTGCCCTTCCCCTGGGAAATCTGCCCTTTAACAGAGGCCAGCATCTCCATGGGCTTCACCTGCCTGCCCAGCTGCAGCTCGGACTCACAGCTCTCCTCAGAGCATCACATCCTAACTGATAAGATGTTTGGTGATTGATAAGATGTTTGGGATGATAATTGGTTCTTGGCTCCTTTTCCTGTTGGAAGGGCTTGCCACCATTTTCTCACACGCTGTGATAGACAGGAGATTTGGGTCTTTTCCCTCCTTTACATCCTTGTGTTAAACAAAAGTAAAAGAATCAAAGTTGTCATTCAGTGCAGTGACATTTTTTGTTTGTCTTTCTGTTCCTCATCAGTCATTAATGATGCAAAAATTCTTTTCCTTTCTTTATCCTATGCTCCTTTCCATCCTTTTACTTTGCAATGTACATGAACTTTTGTGTTACAAATTCTTCAAAGACATCATTACTCTGTGCATTGATACGCACTGAAATAATTTTTGTAATCTATGATCAAAGACTTTCTATATCTGGCTGCATTCATTTCCTTTCCTTTCCCTTCCTAGTCACCATTTTTATTTCTATTTAGTTTTGCTACCAAAAAAAACCCACTCAAATCACAAAGCCGAGGCCACACTGAGCCATATTGGTGATGTCCTTTATTTGGATTTCCTTCCACACTGCCTTTAATGCTTGAGCAGAGCTTCCCCCACACAACCCCTGAACTCAAATCCCTCATCAAAACTCTCCTGCCAGGGAAGGTGATGCTCAGCTGCTGAAATTTCCTCAGAACACCCAGTACTGCACTGGTGTTTCTCCTCCAGATTTCTAATCAGGGAGTTTTTTCCACAGGTATTTTCCTTTTGGTGGTAATCTGAGGAAAGGCAGACCATCAATTAACACCTGGACTAAAATGAGGATGACCACCATTATTCCAGAGCTTCACAAGGACTAGAGAAAATAATTCTGTGCTGGGTTTTTTGGCCAATAAAATATAGAATTCTCTTTGCATCACTTTAACCCATACACATTCTTTTTCAGCTTTTAATGCTTATATTACTCTCTCATCCAGTTCTGAGCAGTTCCCCTTTATTTCCTGAGCCTTCTAGTCCACAAAGCTGAAGCTTCCACTTCCCCCACCATTGCCTCAACATTCATTAATTAACCTTGGATGCTGAACTTTGTCAGAGCTGCTTCCTGAACCCAAGGTTTCACTCAGGAATGTGCATCTCTGCTCACAACCATTTTTCAGCTCTTCCAGGTTATATTATCCAGCCATTTGTTTTCAGAGAGGAGGTTCCTGTAGTACTTAGATGCCTCCTCTATCAGTATGTTTGGTTTAAACAGGCAATTTGTGATTTTTTTGATTGGTTCTAGAGACTTTTTCTTGGTAGGATATTTGAGCTGGGGAGTGAAATACAGATCTACAGGTAAACACCACCATAATGAATGTACCAAAAAGAATTTGTTCATAAATAAGGTGAAAGTACTAAATAAACATTATTAACTTCCATTTTACAACTATTTTTTCAAGTCCATATAAAAAGGTCACATACTTAATGAATGTCAGGATGCATTATTAAATATCTCAGGGACACCAGAACAAAATATGCCTGAAGAATGAACAGGAACATCAATGAAAACCTGTATCCACACTCCTTCAGCCCAAAACCAAGAACCACAGAACTTGTCAATCACATTCACAACACTGGTCTTTTGAAGATTCTCTATCTGTAACTGGCAGGTTGAACAGCTGTTAATTTTAGCAGCATTTATTCTACTTTGTTTACAATTTGATTTGGTTTAATGTGCTTTCATACATTCAGCAACAGAGCAGCAGTAAACAGTAGCTACACTAATATATCTATTTATCTATACACTATCCCACTGTATCTATATGATATTTACTCTGCTCTCAGGCACCTGAACCTGCCCTTGAATGCCAGTAAAATGCTATTTCATCCCCAAAAACAAGTGAAAAGCAGCCATAGCACTTATTTACACTTAAACACAGCACTTATTTCCACATATATAGCATTATTTACACTTATATGGCAGTTATTTACACCCTGACAGTGGAAGCCACTGAACAGAAAAAGAGGTAAAACGCTTTGATAAATTTAAACTACTGCAGGTAGCAAGAGTGCAGATTTTATTGGTGTTCCCCGCTCTGCAGACTTCTTGCAAATAGGATTTTAAGTTTGGCAAGATGACTTTGAAGTGCTGGCCCTGCTGTAGAGGGTCAGGAGCATGTTGGAGACACCACAGAGATGCTTCACACTGGACAGGAGGAAAACTGATCCATTTTGGGTTGCTGCTGTGAGTCAGCACCTTCTACCAAAATAAATCCCAGGATCAATATCCTTGGGTATTACCCTCATGCTCAT
Organism: Anthoscopus minutus; assembly: GCA_013399455.1. Lineage (NCBI taxonomy): Eukaryota > Metazoa > Chordata > Aves > Passeriformes > Paridae > Anthoscopus > Anthoscopus minutus. Next base: position 129,886 of record VWYI01038827.1, on the reverse strand, counting down.
TCAGCTCTTTAAAAACAAAAAGCATTACAAATGTATAGGGCAGAATTTTCTCTATCTGATACAATGCTGTGTATGATCACAATTTGATCCACCTGGGTGAGGCAAAACATGAACAGCCTCTGTAAAGTGTAATACAAGCTTTAAAATTCTAGCACAACACAGAAGTAATTTTCTATCCTTAAGTGCATTAAAAAAAAAAAGGTAAATAACTCCTGCAGAGGTGTTAGAAACATATACTGCAGGATTAGAGCACCGAAAGGACTGATTATAGAGTGGACTTATTATAAAAGGGAGAGCACCAGAATTTAAAATATCAATCTTTGGAGTTAGCAGCCCACAAGCCATATCATGCCCTTGGCCAAGCAAGTTCACTGCACTGAGAGAGCTCCACAGGCTTTTATGGCAAAATTCACTCCCAAAAAAAGAGAAACTCAAGTAGCTGTCACTGATGTTGAGCCAAAAAAGCTTTCTGGCTCTAGCACTCCTCTCTGCAAGGTCAGAGGTGGCCACAGGACCTTTATTATTGCTCAGAGTTCATTTGACTTGAATCATCCATGAATGCAACCCAACAAGCTAATTAAAGACATAAAGCTTCTCTTGGATTGGATTAAGGGTTGGTTTTTTTTTTCCTTTCCCGTAGGAGGATAATTTTTCACAGCCCGAAGTGAAGTTACATATTTTCACAAGACAATACAGAATGAAAAGGGGAAACAAAGAAATACATGCTTTACCAAAAGCCAATAAAAAGGAGACAGATTAGCTTTCAATCATGCTGAAACAGGTCAGAGAAGTAAATCTAACTTTGCAGAGCTATAAAGAAAAGATCCGTCTTTGTCTCTGTGGTTTAAATAAAAGTTTGACAAGAAAGTTAATAATACGAAAGAGAAGGGAGGATTTATAAAAATCTCTTTTGCAGAGGTAAATAATTGAAACAAGGCACAGAGCTCAGAAAATATTGTAGCTCCACTTCAGCACTAAAAAAGCCCTTCTGAATTGAGCACAGCATGCAGAATGCCAGGGGAAGCCAATGCTTCACAAAGTCAGCTCGCATAAGGATAAAGCAATTTTGGAAGTCACAAAAATTAGCCAAACTTTTACCAACTGCAGCACATTCAAAAAGGGGAATAAACATCAGACTGAGCCCAAAGTCTCCCTATAAACTGTCTCCTCCTTGCCTGCTCTGGGGTATCCAAACTGACCAACACTTTCATAATCTCCTTAAGTCCCACTCCATCCTCACAACAGGCCCAGGACAGAAGGGCTCTGGCAAGGAAGATCCAAGCAATGCTCAGGGCTAAAACCTCTCCTAAAAGCCCCTGGCACACATATTGAAAATAGAGCTTCTAAGGAAATCACCATGGCTTCAAAATAAAGCAAATTTCCCTCCGCTATAACTCAGATGGTTCCTTTTCCCGTGCAATTGCGGCACAGAAAGGTTTCTCCCTGACTCTGTTACAGAACCAATTTCCATAAAAAAACCTCTCAGAAGAGGTGTTCTCTCACCTTAAGCCCAAACTGCTCAACACTTTTTTGCAAGACTTAAAAAAAGAAACCTCTATCAGGAGCTCACTTAGCTCATGCTCTCAGGAGTTAAATGAACTGTTCACAGAAGGAATTATCCTCCCTGGACAGCCTGGTGGAGGCTTTGAAGTTGGGAAAGCAAGTCGTTTCTGAACACCAGCTGGACTTCTCTTAGCTAGCAAATTTGCTGCTAATTCAGTAGTTCAAGGCATCAGTGAGAGTTTCCTATTTCTTGATTTCCCTTTGGCACATCACAATTTTCTCCCCTTTGGCACGGAGGTCTGGAGTTCATTGCTGCACCCACACGGGGATGTGATGAGGCTCACTGAGGAGAGCCAGAGGTTCTGTGGGGACTCCTGGACTGGTTTAAAGGGATCAAATTGACTCCTTTGATCCCAAATTTTTACCTGCATGTTATCCCTGCCATGTCTACCTCTGCACAGCCCTAACTTGCAGCAGGGTGAAGAAGAGATGCACCCCTCAGCTGGGAGCGATTATTAAATCTCTCAGCTTCTGCTCTTGCAGCTTTATTTGCCCACCTTGATCAATTGAATCTTATTTCCTCAAAGCTGCTTAGGGCAGTATGCAGCTCCCCAGAATCCTAAAGTGTTGCTCAGAAATGAGTGCAGATTATTTGGCCTGTCTCCTTCCCAGCTTTGGAATGCTAAACAAAGATGCAGAGCACTCATCGCCTTCATGTTGCCTCTTAGCCAAGATTGTAATTTCAAATATCTGATAATATTCCTCCCCTGATGAGTTCAAAGGAAACAAAAGGCAGCAACTAAGATGCAGGATTTAATTGCAGGAGGAAAAAAGGCTCTGAAGAAGTTTTATGTGACAGGATCAGCAACAAGTGTCATCTGCTATTAAATAAGTTGTCACATCATGGAACGTGTGCAAATGAGAAGGAAAATAACTCCCACAACAAGAAAGATCTAGAATGTCATATAAGGAATAGAAACACACACACAAAAGTGAGTGAAACCCTGGGTATTCAGAACTGAGCAAGCAGGTAAAGAGAGGGAAACACCAGTTTGGAAAGGTCAAGAGAGAAGCTGTTTGGATCCAAATCACCAGGCAAGGATGCTGAGTTTTGCTATGGCTAAATCCTGCTTTAGAACTCAAATTTGACCTTAAAATGCACATTTCTTTTCAAACTAATATTTAGTATTATGCTTAATTTTACCAGGGCTGCTGTTACTATGGAAGACTGATCCAGTTAGAGGAAATAATATTTAAGTAACAGCATTTGTTTACTTTAATGTTGATTAGCAAACATATTCCAAGCACTGCTACTGAATCACAAGCGGGTGATGGAGGCTGTTTTAGACACTTGAGAAATATATTCTAGATCAGGAGAGATACAGCCTGACTGCAGAGAGCACCAGGAGTGCAACAGGACTAATCAGAGATCTGTAAATATGACATGATGGAAGATTAAAAGCATTGTGGCCTGTGTGCCCTGAAGAGCAGCCAGCTCATGTGGGACCTCAAAATCTTCACTCACACAGAGCAGAATATCATCTTTTTCCATACCTAGGACAGATAAGACAAGTCACTCAGTTTTCCTGACTAATTACAAAAAGAAAAATCCAGAGTAAATGTCAAAAAGCCCTTTCTAACAGCAGGGATGAGGAGAGAGAATAGATTAGCTGAGCATCTCTCTAGCATTGGAGATCTTTCAGAACACATTGAATAAATATCTGTCAGGATTAATATACAGCTGATCCTGCCTTGGGGCTGATGGATGAGTTACATGACCTCTCCAACATCCTTCCAGGTTATTCCACTGAGTTTCTCTTGTAACAGTTGCTCTCAAAATCAGGAGCTGGATTTGATAACTGAAAGCAATTTCCAGGATTCCTCAGGAGCATATGAGTGGTACAAGATAAATCTCATTTTCGAGGAGCACAGAGCTGTTCATTTCCCTGCTGTTGCAATCACCATCTTTAAGCAGCTGGGAACACACACAGAAGTTGGGGTAATTTCCATTATCCAGTCCAGAAGTCAGTTCTAAAAGGTGGTAAATTAACTGCAATTGTGCTAAGGAACTTTTCAGCAAAGATACATCTGTTAAAAGCACCCTTGAAAGGCAGAGACCTTTAAATCTTTAAAGTTGTCCCTTTGAAAGACTTAATTTTTGCAGAAGTGATAAAGGTTTAACTAACATAGCTTGATATCCAGCCTGGGAGATATTGGGGAAACAAATAAAGAGTTTAAACACCATTTTTGAGAATTAAAATGCAAGATCTTCTCCAAGTCATTCACTGGCAAGGCTCCCAAATCATTCTTGCTTAATATAGAATATCTCAAGTTGGAAGGGACCCATTAGGATCAATTAACTTTCTAGCTAAGTAAGTTAATTCTCACCTTTAATGCAGCCAGATGGTTCCCAGCAACCAGATGACTGAAAAATGGAATATTTGGCCTTCCTGAGATCAATTTTAGAGCTATAAGACAACATATTATCTTTTAAATAAAGATGATCTCCACTTGTAGGAGTCATTTGTCAAAGAAAAATATTTTCCAAAATGCTGGTGATGATTTTAAAGAATCCATTCTCTAATGATTCCTGTGTAGAACTGACCACCTGCATCCTGACACCTCCAACCTGAAAGCCCTCAGGAAATCTTTCAGACCCTGGAAAGAAATGGGGTTTTAAGGTTCCTAAACCAATGGTCTCTGTGCCTGTTGGTACATTCTATTTTGTACAGCACCGAGGTGACTGAGTTTGGTTGTTAATTGGGGCTAAGGCTGACTCTCAGTGGGAATGGAAGCAGCGCTTGGGCTGCAGAGGCACGTACAGCACGACAGGAGATCCCTGCACCCTGCAAGACACCTCAGCACTGCCCTGCCCTCCAGCAGCAGTCCAGCAGAGCTGAGCTGTCTGCAGGCTGTCAGAGCTCCTGACTGACAAGCAGGAGATGAAAAGCTGCTGGCATCGCTCCCTGCCCAGGTCAGGATGAGGTCCTGCCCCAAGCCCAGGGACCCAGCTCCCTTCCCTCGTCGCTCTCTGAACCTGTTTACAGCACCATCCATTCTGATCACACAGGCCATTCATCTGGAGCCCATGCAAATTGAATTAAAGCCTCAGCTTTCATCAAAGCAATCCTGGTTTGTGTTGCAGGATGTGCAGTTTGATCCTGTGGGAGCTCCAGCCTTGAATCCCTAATGCCACTGGGCTATGAGCGGTACCTGGCGTTGCTGACCCGTGAGCAGGCAGCTCCTGAAGCATCACAAAATAGAATTATTGCAGTTTTTCTGGATCATGTGAAAGACAGAGAGAGTGGGAGATCCCCTGTGCCCTGGGAATTTTGCAGTAAACCTCTGGAAAAGGAGGTTTTGGGATGCACATAGAGTGAGAACTGCAGGAAGGCACAGCAAAGATGGGGAGGTTCTGCTTGTTTGCCCATCACCTCTGCCAAAGGCTCTTCTAGAAACCAAGGAAATCTCTGAATATGGAAACATATTTTCAGAGGAAAACAAACCTAAAGATTTTTGCACAAGCAAACTTGGTCAGTTGGGGAAGTTTCCACTGGGACTCCACATCCTCCTCATTTCATCTCCCCATGCCAACAGTCTGTGTTGGCGAGGAGTAACTGCCATTAAAGAGTAAAAAAATAACATATTTCTTCACAATTATTTGAAATCTTTTCAAAAACAATTTTTTCTTCTTCCCCAGTGAAGTTATTACAAAACCCAGTGTCAGTAGCTGTTACAAAAGTTCATGCAAAAAGCTCAGTTCTTGCATCGTTATGAGAAACTGCTCAATGGTCAGCTTTGTACAGAGACAGTGACAGCAGTAGGTAAAAATCCTCTCCCAAATCCCAGTTTTACACCCTGTTTTACCCTGCATTCCTCACCAGAAGGCAATGGTCACTAAGCTGCTTTCCAGAGCAGCTTGTTGACTAACAGCTGGTTGAGGATAAGGTGGTGCTGGGCAAAGGCTTTACGACTTCACCTTGGGCTGCAGATTTCATCTCAGCTACAAATCCCTTTTGGAAAAGTCACAATTTTACCTCCACTAGCTCACTCAGCTCAATAAACTGTGTATTTCATTCTTTCTCTACAAGAGATAAAACAAAAAAAGTCATGAAATTCAACATGTTAAACCATCCAAGTGCTTTAGAAGCATAATGCAAACTCACACATCCCATGTTTTGTTCTAGTCAGGGTTTTCAGAGTAGCACAGCACTGGTTTATGCAGCTCATGGCCCAGACTGGTGCTTTTGAAGTTACTCTAGCTTATCAGTTAAACATGCATTGATTTTTTTATTATTATTATTATTATTTCTGCTTTAAAAGGATGTATTATTAATTAGGCAACAGAACAGAGCAGCTTCCCTGGAATTATTCTGGTCTGTGACTGAAAAACATATGCAAGGTGCCATGCATAATAAAACCCCCTGGTAGCTCAAGTGAGGATTTCACACAGCAAACTGGATCAACATCCAGCCTTTCAAAAAAAAATGGATTGGGGCACAACTTCTTCTCTTTCCAGTTTATACTGGGCAATTCAGGGGAAAGATTATGGACAGGGAACTCTCTGCTTTAAGAGAGAAGCTTTTACTTCTTTTACTTTTACAAGTTAAAAGTAGCACAGGGACTGCTTGTGGGGGGGCCCAAACAAACTCAATCCCCATATTCTCACATCCAAAACTCAGATATCCCTTGGTGGCTTCATGGCTTGCAGTGAAGATGCCAAGTCCCACCTGCCAGCACCACACAGCAGAGTGATGCTGCTGCTGGAAACACCAAGTCCGTGGTCCAAGCCCCTTCAAAGACCAAACTAGTCCACAAAGTCTCAGGATGAGACTGGTCAAATGATCTCCTAGGATTTTCTTCAGAGAGTTGAGCTCCTAAAACCCATCTGTTGTTATTTCAAGGAATTAAGGATTTTTATCCCCTAAGTTACCCCCCACAGCAGACGCCTGGGGTGCAGAGCAGGGAGTGCTCCAGACAAAAGCTTCCCTGCACAAACCTCAGACTTGTGTTTCCAGCTGACTGACCCCCAAAGCACCCAGATGTGGATGTCACATCTCTCTGACAGGTGTTGGAAGGAATTCAGCAAAGTTGCACTAAGGCAACTTCAAAGCAAGAGGCCTGGGGGCTAAATAAAATAAAAATAAACAAATCCATGGGGAATCCTAGAGAAGCTGACATGGCTCTTGTGTTGGGCTGGCCATTTCACCTTCCTTCCTCTTTGCTTCTCCCTTCCAGAGGGACTCAGGCACTGGGCTGAGTGCTGAACTGTCAGTTCAGATTTTCAGCCTTAGGAGATGAATTCTCCTCCTGACTGGAGCCGTGCCCGCACTCACCTCCTGCAATTGTGTGTGTGTAGTTAATCATATGCAGCTACACTGAACCTGATTGTTAAAAGGCTGAGTAAATATAACTACACCCTCGTTATCTTGTTTAAAGGTAGGAAGATTAATTTGAATTCTAACTGGAAATACTGATTCAATGAATAAGCCTGAAATGTAGCGGTTTTCAATTACACTAAGAAATTGGTCTTTTGAATTTTCAAATTATGCAAGGCAGAGCGAGTTCACTTTAATCTGTACATGGGGATGTATTTGCAGTCTTCATGGTGCTGCATGTCAGTGGGTAAGAGCTAAAAGGGAGTGAAAAATCCTAACGTTGGCTGTTGGTGCCCTCCAGGGGCCTGGCCAGGTATAAATTTCAGCCAAAAGAATTTTGAGCATCCAACATACACAATAAATACTGCATGTTACTGCCCTGCTTTAAAAGGGGGTGAGGGCCATTTTTCATGGTACCTTCAGCAGAAAGTTGCTCTCTACAGTCCCACAGACATTAAATAAACAGGAGCAAGAAAAGGATCCATTTATATTTGACTATTTCCAGCTTCCCTGCCTGGATTCCTAAGAAAAAAAGGGTTTATATCCAATAACAATAACAAACCTGAAGAACAGAGATGGGGAAAACTCAGTCTTGTAACTTCAAGTCATGATGTGAGTCCTGCTTAAGTCCATTTCTGGTTGCATGCTTACTCCATCTTTAAAAACAGCTGATATCCAGTGGTTTTGCACCCTCTGGAGCAGGACAGAAAGCATTCTTCTGCCTCACAGATTGCAGGCGAGTTTTTTAGAGCAGAGACTATTAATTCTCATTTTCTCTTGCCATCCCAAACAGCTGCCACAAGACCAGACAACAGAGAGGCAAAGGAAAGCAAACAAACAAGAAAACAAACTACCAGTGTCCAAAAGCAGTCCACACAAAGCCAGAAGATAATCTGTGTATAACACACCTCCAGCACTACCTGGTACAGGCTGTTTCTGGAATTAATGGAGCTTTTCCTGCCAGTGCACAGAACTCAACAACTGCAGAGAGCATGGCAGGGAAGAGGCATCTTATCAGGGCACAGCTGTGTTAGAATTCTTCCCCCTAAACATTCCCACACCTTTGGAAAGCACCATGTCAAAATAAGGCTGGCCTTATTGTCCAGTCTCACCTGCAAGAGTAGCTACAACTTTATAGATTCTTCTGCCAAATTCAAACAGAAGGTTTTTGGTATACTAGAGGTGTCCTCTAAATCCACATCTCCCTTCTTCACCTCACAGCATAAATCTTCCAATAAAAGTTGTAGCTGTGGAAAGCTCTTCTTCCATTGAGATAGGAATGGCATTACTTTGTTTCAGGGGTTGAATTTTCAGCACCTGCTTGCAGTTTTCAGCTAAGTATGCATCAATATTAAAACGAATATTTACATTTCCTGCCAGGCCTAAGTAGGCAGGACTGCACTGGGGGCCCAGCAGGGCAGCTCTGAGTCCTGGGCTTTCTCCTACACCAAATTCAGCATCAAAGTGCTCCAGGAAAGTTCAGACCAGGTGCTGCTGACCTAATGCACCCACAGGGTGTCTGAAGATGGTGAGAATTCCAGAGCTGAAGCTGCTGAGGGATGTTCTACCATGCACAAGTTGCACAAATCAGCTTCTGGCAGACCTGCTGAAAAAGTCACCATCTCCCTCCTCTCTGATCATGTTAAGAAACGAGACTCCAAGAGTACCAAGAAATGAGACTCCACAAGACTCCAAATCCAAAAGTAAAAAAGTCTTTGACATAATTAATATCAGGTAATTGTTCTGAGTCTTCTTCCAGCTGCCAATTACAAGCAGAAATTAAGTCTGGGGAGCTACTGCAGACCATCTTTATGCAATTACAATTTGTGATGAGCTACCCAGCTCCAGCAGCTCTCCCCAAGCTTCTAAATGGAAAACCAGGAGCAGCAGTGACACGATGTCAATCCCAGGGTTTCCCATGCCCACAAGGCAGGATGTGCTCTCCTGGATTGCTGCTGGGTGTGACTTCACAGCTCCCTCCTGGAAAATCCCCCCCGGAATCAGAGTGGCAGGAAATGAGAAGCACCCGCTGCCTCCCAGTGCCTGCTTTGGTGCTCCTGAAGTCACTCCCCAGCTGGGCTCTCTCTCACTACTTTCAGAGGTTATTTGAGGCAATTCAGACCTAAGCAGGAGTTTAGCTCCCAGCAGTGCCACTGTGCTGGTGCTGCAGCCTGACCCGCCTGGAGGTCACACTGAGCAAGGTCCCCACATTTGACACTGAGCATTCAGGAGCCTGAAGGAGCAGTCAGGAACCTCAAGGAGCAGTCAGAAAGCTGAAGGAGCAGTCAGAAAGCTCAAGGAGCAGTCAGGAACCTCAAGGAGCAGTCAGGAACCTCAAGGAGCACCAGCTCATCCTCAGCAGGAGCACAGCCCCATCCCAGTAGCTCCCTGTCAAACCTCAGGCTCTCACTGGAGAGGAACAGCAGGTAATAAAGCAGCCAATAAACCAAAGCATCAGAGTTCTGGCCCATGGGGACCCTTGGGCTGCAAGGGCTTTTCCCTGGGAATGCTACAGAAAGGAGAGCTAGCCCCTTCCAATCCTGCCTCAGCCAAGCCTTTTTCACTCACGTTTAGTCAATTTGGGGATTCTGGAACGACAGTTCCTAAGATATTCCATGTTTTCTGTTTGCCGGAGTAGGAAGGAAAAGGAAATGTGTTTATTTTGATCACCTGCAGGGGCAGCTCAGCCAGCCCTGGACGCCGCTGAGAATTGCACCCTCTCCCCAGCACCTGCAGGTGGCACGGCCTTCCTGCACATCTCTAACCCAAGCTCCATAATCAAATTAGGAGGAAAAACAACAAAAACAACAAAAACAACAAAAACCACCACACTTTCCAGATGAAGAGAGGTTTCAAAGATCATAGACTGATTTATGATTTATTTTGTTCGAAGTCATCAATTTAAACAATTGCTTTATTTTCCTGAGGCTGTGCTGGATTAGATTTAGAAAGCACTGACAAGGAAAGATTAATGCTGGAGAACATAAAATGAGTTACAGGAGACTGACAATGAAATACACAACCAGCACTGCACTCGAGCAGCAGAATATGAAGGCTCATGAAAAGTACAACTCATATTGATCACAATAGCAGCAAACATCTACAAATAACAAAGCAGTGCTCATCCTGGGAATTAAGTCCTGCCAGCAATTTTAGCTTGATAGCCTTTCACTGACAAGTTTTTGCAGTGAATTATTCAATCTTTTAACTCCTGTCAGGGTATTTTAGCCCCTCTGCCAGGTTGCTGCATAGTGCAGTTATAGTCACCCCACTTTTGTCACCTCTCTAAGTGGAACAAGCTGAAAATTAGTATTTCAGGGGACTTAAATTAAGTTTGTTCAGCTTGAAACACCTTTTAAAATAATTTATCCACACTGAAAAAACCCAGATCTTATTTCATGGCCTTCTGCAGGTACCAGTCACTTAAAGAAGTTCAGCCCAGCGTGCAGTGGGCTGTTATGTCCCACATCCATGTGCTGGCACTACTGACCCTTCCACAGGGGGAACCTTTATACACATTGACACACACCCAGCTGGCCCCCATTCCCTGCTTTAGCCTGCGTGGAGGTACATGAAAACAGGACAAAACAGAAAGGATGACTTTTCTTTAAGCCTTGAAAGTCTACAGCTCAGCCACAAAGGATTTCCACTGGCAATGAAGTTCACCAGCAGCTCTTTCAAGGCACAGTACAACCCCTGGAACATCAATGTCCAGTGGCAAAATCTTTCTGTCCAAACTTACACAGGCTTGCTCGAGGGAATTAACAGAGAATCTGTTCTACCAAACTTCTCTTGAGGCAGAGATGCCCCATAAGCTTCCCCACAAATATTTTATGCTCCACAGTGCTCATAGCATCCCCTTTCCCAGCCCTACTGTCACTATCCAACACAAAAATCTCACTGTCTTTACATTCAAGCTATCAGGACACTGATTCCAGTAGGAAAAAGTGCATCAATATAGTTAAACTTGGTTCAGCTGCCCAACTGCCACACAATGGGAAAGAAGCTTTGGGGCCCAAGCACTAAAACTGATGGGTTTGCAGCAAGCCTGTGGTACCTCAGCCACAGAATCAAGTGATTCATGGCATGACAGCATTTCAGTAATCACAACTCTTTTGAAAATAAAACTCCAGTTAATCAGGGTGGTCTTGTTTCCCTTAAATACATTAAAAAGTCATTACCTCAAGTACCCATTACATCGATACAGCACTTTTTAAAGGGACAACATCAGACAATGCTGAAGGCTTCTCAGATGCTGCTATTCCAGCCTTCTGTCATCTCCATAATGGCCCAATTCTTTCAGTCAACAGCTAAAAACATTAAACTTGTATTTTTGCTGCTCAGAGCTTCTTGCTGCCCTTTACTGGCACAGACTCTTGTTGAGCTTGGGAAGAAAATCAGACCACTCATATATATCAGCACTTTTTCTCCCCTGGGTCTAAGTTTAAAGCAGACAACATGTTTCAGAAATATTAATTTACATGAGGTATTTTAAGTGCAGCATAGGAGCTTCCCAGAGTTTGCCTTCTCATGCTTCAAGCTTCATTAATCAACTCAGCCCTGCCAAAATATATTGTAGGAAGATGTCTGTAGCCTCTGGGCTGAGGCATAATCACATCTCAGAGTGGAATAGTTACAAGCCAATGTCTCCACTTTAACCAGGACACAAGAGCCCAAACATCCTGGCAGCTGCACAATGCTGCTGTTAACTCCTCCACACTGGCAGGATTCTCATGCTAAAAATGGAGCAAAGCAAGAAAAGAGCAGCACAAAAAATGGGGAGAGTCAGCAGCTTGGAAAGGGACAGACCTAGAAAAGGGTGGGAGAACTCTGGAAGAAAAACCATAGCTTGCACAGGAGCTACCAGGGAGCCAGTCTAGCTCGTGAAGGAAGGGAAAGCTCCTCTCCACCTTTAAAAGCTTTCTGTAACTTCTTAGCACATTTCAGGTGGTGCTTCTGAGGGAGCTCAGTCAAAGAGCAAACCTCTCTGAGCACATCCCTCTCCCTGCCCTGACAGGAAAAGGGCTCCCCCCGAAGAGCTGGATGACAAAAGTGCTGCCACAGGGAGAAAATAACAGGATAACAGCAATAAAGCTGAACAGCAATAAAGCTGAAAAGCCCTGAAGATCAGCAGCACTGCAGCAGAGTGAGAGCTGCCACTGCTCTGCTCTCATGGAGCAGCATACCCACAACAGCCCCTCACAGCAAGCTGGAAACAGGAGCCAGAAATCCTCTCCTAAACTTCCCCAGAGCCTTGACCCCCACCTGCTCTCATGCGGATGCCACCCACACCAGACACTGCCCTCTGCAAGAGCCTTCCTGCAGCCTGGCTCTTCCTCTCTGGCCTGGGAGCAGCTGAGCTCAGATCACCTGGAAAGCTCAGTCTCAGGCTTAAAACTGGCAGAGCTGTCTCCTGCTGAGCTGGACACAGCTAACAAGCACAGGTCTAGTGCCACTCCAGGTGGAAAAGTTCCTTCTGGTTTGCCCTCTGTGTTCATGTAGATGTTGCCCCCAGAAATCACAGCACAGGGTTTTTCTGTGCAGGACACCCTTTGTTTCTGCTGCAGCAGCAGGAACCCAGCTCCACACTCAGTTTTTAAGTGACAGAATTGCTTATGTGGTCATTCAAAAGCACACAAAAGTCTAAAACTATCTTAAGTAAATCTACTCTTCTTCTGGACCAGTCCTTTCCACTTCCATTCCCATCCACCTTCATAAGACGAAGTGCCACTATAAAGCTGACCATTATATTTTTACAGAAATTAGGTTTTTAAATGCTTTCTGATTTTATTTAGTGCTCAAATACTCCAGTTCAGCTCAACACAGAAAGGAAATAATTCCTGCTTTCCCCAGAGAAAAATGGCAGCTTATATTGCACAGAAAAGGTATTTCCCCACCCCAAAAAAATGCTTTGGCTTAAGACCAACAACAGCAGATCTCAGGCCTGTACCAATAAGAGATTCTCAGCACTAAACTCAGGAATTTCCCCCTTTAAAAACCTCTGAATAGGAAAGAGTTCCTATTATTATTACTCCTAGAGCTGAGAGACCTTCAGATATCAAATCCTGGAATTATTCAGTTACTCTGTGCTGAAAGAGCAATGTCATAGTACTTGTGGAGGAGGTTGTTTAAACACTGATCATTCAGCTTCTCTCTCGCTCCCAGACCCATATTTATTCTGTGCAACCAGAATCAAAGCTGGGTTTCCAGAAGAATTAGCACTTGGAGCCCTTTGAGGGCTTTTTTTCTTCTAAAACAAAGACAGAGCTCATGTCACACCCACACCTACCCAGCCTTGTACTCACCCAGCCAGGAGGACAAGAACGACACCAGCATCCAGGGAAAGAGGAAGTCCTTCCATACTGGAGGCAGAAATAAGTATTAAATTTTTAAAGCACTCCCCACCAGGACACAGAAACCTCTGAGCAGCTCAGCCCAGAGCAGCCCCAGCTGCTGCCTACCCAGCTCTCCATCATCCTCTGCAGCTGCAGGACCCCAGACATCCCCTGCAGCTGCAGGACCCCAGCACCACCCATCACCCCCCTGTGCCCCGTCACACCCTTCCCACTCCCAGGGCACACCCCTCTCACCAGACACACCCAAATCATGGCATCTCCTGGTAGGCGGCATCTCTTGGAAACCCCAGGGCACCCCAGGAGTCTCATCCATGGGCACAGTGGTCCCATGGCATGGAGGTGTTGGCTCTTCCAAGGCAGTGACAGCTCAGAACTTTCTGTTCTGTGACAAATGTTAGGATTTAAAGGTTGTTGCCACCTCAGAATTAATTGCTGAGATACCATGCTCCTCCCATGTAAGTGTTCAGCAGTTTAAGCATTCCCACGTTTCCCTTTGCAGCAGGAAGAATCTGGAGTGCTTGAACACACACCAACAAAAAAGTTCATGAAGTCTTGCAAAGCTTTTCCTCGAAAAACTTCCAAGCACAAATGTTCCCTGAGGTTGGTAAACACTGAAACCTGGTGAGTGCCACTGCAGTCACTCACACAGTGGGACAAAAGGCTCCACTGTCACTCAAAGCCAGCAGCTCTGATCCATGTACACCCCAAATTCTGAAGCAAGAAATTCCCAACTCCCATGCCATCTAATGCTATAGAAGCTTCCCCTTCCTGCTGCTGCCACACAGTGTTCCCATCTTCAGTTGCTGCAGGAGAAATTCTCAAGGCAGGTTGTGGTGCTGATCAGTTATTTCTAAGAATTAGTCCAGAATAATGGCACTCTCCAAGTCCTCTACAGGACAGAAGGCATCTCATGAATATTGTTTATTCCCTCTTAAAATTGTTTAAACTAATTTAAGTTTAAATTCTTCCAGGTTTCCTTCAGAAAATAGGAGAGAATAACGCACATGGAAAAAATAAGATAAGAATCTGCTAGAAACAAACTCTTTTAGTAGTTCTTGTTCAGAATGAAAGCATATAAAGCTCATGATGTAATTCATATCAGATGGAAATTGCATTGGCTTTAAAAAAAATAAAACTTCAGTGGCACTGAGTCCCTCTCAGCCACTTCTTTTCACAAGGGACTTCTGACAAGGGCCTGGAGTGACAGGACAAGGGCTAGTGGCTCTAAACTGACACAGAGCAACTTTAGACTAAATATTGGAGGAAAATCTCCCCTGTGAGGATGGGCAGACCCTGGCACAGGTGCTCAGAGCAGCTGGGGCTGCCCCTGGATCCCTGGCAGTGCCCAAGGCCAGGTTGGACATTGGGGCTGGGAGCAGCCTGGGACAGTGGGAGGTGTCCCTGCCATGGCAGGGTGGGACTGGATGGGATTTAAGGTCTCTCCCAAACCAAACCATTCTGTGATTCTGCAATTGCCTGATCTGAGAAATACAACACAGTGAGAGTGGCAACAGTATTAATTACTTAAATGATGTGATTTTCAGACAATATCAGCAGGAACAGGATTAGTTCTTATCTGAAAAGTGGTGCTCAATGAACTCCTTAAAAAGAAACTTCTTTTTTCAAGGACAGAACAAGCATCAGGAACTGTTCCTGCTGTCCAGGAATCTCTTCCTTTGGCTGTTCTGTGACCAGTACAAACTGGTTTTACACTGGTGCCAACTTCTTGACCTAAACTAAGCAAAACTCCAGGTGGGATCTAAAACACCCTCAAGTTATAAAAGCAAAAGGAGCAGAGACATAGAGAGCAGCCCCCTGAAACCATTTGCCCACATTAGCTAGGGGGCCACTGTAGCTTTCAGTAAGAAATGCCATCAGCTCCCTTCATCCAGCTGTGCATCCAGGCTGGTTTGTGCTGCTTTCAGCAGCTCCAGCGTGTGCTGGGCCCATGGTGTGTGAGCAGGCAGCCACCCCTGCAGGACTGATCAGCATCCACAGGCACAGGAATATGACAAATGCCCTCTGTCATGCGTCAGCTTGTGCTGGTTGTTAACACAAAACAGGTGGAAAGCAAAGGAATAAAAAATACCAGTCAGGGCAGATATTGGAGATGGGGGCTGTGAACAAAGGACTCTCCCTGGAGGCTGAAAAAGCCAGAAAAGCCTGGAACACCCTCCCCTGTCTCCAGCAGACAGCCAATCACTGCACAATTCCCTCCAGTAGTTTCACATCTACTGTTATCCATAGAGCTGTGCTTCCTTAGTCAATAATGAACTGCCCACATTAAATCTGGGTGCCAAAACATGACGTGCAATTTTGAAACACTCGGTTTGTGCCTTCTTCATTTTTAGGCTCCTGACTAGCTTTGGAAACTTGATCTGCAGAGAGACCTACCCAAATCTTTGTTGCAGGCTTTGTCCCACCAATCCAGTTCATATCAGCTACACAGAGTTCTAAGATGGAGCAAGGATTGTGTCTCCACTGGAGCTGGATCAAAACCAGCTTGGGATTTTGAGCTGTCTCACTGATGCAACCAGAAAATGATGCTGAGGTACCTTTTGCTAACAGTCAACTCTTAAATTTCCAATATTTGATCACAGAATATTTTGGATTGGGAGGGTCCCACAAGAATTATCAAGTCCAGCTCCCAAGTGAATGGCCCATACCGGGATCAAACCCACAACCTCGCCATTATTAGCACCAAAGCTCTCTGAGCTAGCAGAATATGGGAATTAAAGCCATCTCTCCCATAAATCTTGTTCAGTGCAACCCTGGATTAAAGTTCACAAAGGCTGACAGGAGCCCTTCCTTCACCAAGTTTGTGAACAGATACTCTGTGAATTCTCTGAATTCTACTGAAATCCAACAATCCTGCCTTTAGCTTTCCTCTTTCATGCCAGATCCCTGATCTCTGCTCTCTTCTGAACGAGAGCTTATCTGCAGCTACATCTTTCCTATTCTAGCTCTCAAGCATTTGTATAAAATGGTTTTAAATACAGTGCACATGTTTTTTAATATACTGAACTTGAATTTCATTTTATGGACCTGAAGCAACTGTGTTTGGTAATTTCTTTTTCCTTAGATCTATCCACCCAATTTTTTAAATTTTTTTTTAATATACCAGCCATGTACTTACTGTACTATAATTTTCTGATGTGGCCTCAGTTCACTTCTTGACATTTTGCTGAAAACTTTCCACAGCAATTAGTCAAAACATGACAACAGTTTGGTTTTCCTTTTAATCTGTACCAGAGCAGAGACCAAAGCAGTTTCCTTCCAGTGAATAGAGACTTTCTAATTTCCCCCACTCATCAGAGGAGTGGCAGGAGGTTTTTGGGGCAGGAGTGCCCCTGCTGCAGCCTAATGACCGTGATTCGATGCTCCTTGCCGAGTGAGCTGGGTGCAAGGCAGGGCTCTGGAGAGGAGCCTTGGCTCCTGTTTACAGCCCTCAACAACTCCCCCCTGCTTTTAGACTGCTCTGCTTCCTCCACAACCAGCTTTGATGATCTCCCCACCATCTCTGATTTAGGCTTTTGCTGCTCCTGAACAATCTGCCGGCTGCATCCGACGGAATTGCCGCACCTGGCACTGGCAGAGCTGCTCCCAGTGGTTATGGCACAGCACTGGGAGACCAGGGAACGAGGCCAGGGCTGTAGGGCTGCATCTCAAATCTCACAGCTGAAGAAAAAATAGATATTTAACCCTATTCTTAACAGGGTTTGAGTTAACTCCAGGTCCTGAGCCATTCCAGCCCTCTCAGTGCCCCTCTCTTTGTTGGCTCCCAAACTGGAGTGTAAATGTTGTACAGCTGCTCTTAGTGGCCTAAGGGAATCCAGAGCTGTATTCCCTCTGCACTTTCACACCCAAAATGTGCCATATATCCAAAGTTCCCCAGAGCCAAACTGACCTGTGTTGCTCAGGACAGAACTGCATTGGTGCAGGGTTTGTGCCTGCATCCCCTGAAGATTGCTGGAACATCTGCTGTGTAAAACACCAACCAGGACACACTGCAGCATTTTGGATAAAGGGATCTATATGGACAAACAGTTCTGACTACTGGTTTAGACAGAAAAAGGGTTTGAATCCAGAAAAATAATCCCAAAGTTTCCACAGAGAAAAAAGCAACAGCATGAAGCATATTTGATTATTCTGTGATATTATTGGAATTTTCACCAATATTATCAATGTGGAAGCAAGTAATAACTTGGAATTTCTCAACAGGAAATTATGCCAAATGTAATCAGTAAAAATAAAACAATACACTGTAGTTGTTTTACCAGCTGGAATAAACATTTCCAGAGGATAAATGTAGGTTTTCTTGTCAATCCAGCAGGCTGATGTAAATACTAAATATTAGAGAGCATGGAAATATCTCTCATACATACACACATAAAGCAAGATATTTGTTTTACACTGATGAGCATGGCCCCCAAAAAACTACAGGAACTATCCCAACACCCTTTGGTCTCCTAGGTCACTTAGGAGCTTATTAAAATCCTATCCTAATCCCAGACCTATCTGAATCACTTCTGAACTAAAACCAAATTATGCATCCAGAAGCTTTTAAAATTTCCTGTCAAAAAAATACTCACTAAGTAGGGAGTGAAGGAGAGACAAACATTTAAACCAGCACAAAATGCCCTGCAGAGACACACACAAACCCCTGCCATGACCAAGCAGGCATCCCAGACTGATCTCCAACCCAACACCTTTATCCTAAAAATCCCCCGAGTTTAACAATCCCTGCAGCTGGAATCTGCCTGCTAAACACAGGAAAGGCAATACTGAAAAGTACCACAAAGCAGCCTTAGGAACGCTGTTCATGCTCCCCCATCCGTGAGCGCTGCCCGTGTGACACTCACAGACACTCCAGACACCACTGCAGCCACCACAGGAGCCCTGGAGCAGCCCAGATTCCCAGGGACAATGACACCAGCCCAGCCAGGTCCCTGCAGGGTGCACTCCTTGTTTTCCTCACGCTGGGGGCAGAGCAGGGGGAGCTGGCAGCCTGGGGTGCCAGTCCCGTGTCACTGCGGTGTCCCTGTGCCAACCCCGGTGCCAGTCCCGTGTCACTGCGGTGTCCCTGTGCCAGCCCCGGTGCCAGTCCCGTGTCACTGCGGTGTCCCTGTGCCAACCCCGGTGCCAGTCCCGTGTCACTGCGGTGTCCCTGTGCCAACCCCCTGCTCACACGGATCCCAGATGCTCCGTGCTCTCAGCAGCCCCAGGGATGCTGCCCGGGCCAGGAATGTGATCCAAGGCAGTGGGAACCATGACAGCAGCAAGGCAAGGCGATGGCAGACAGCGAGCTGGCTCGTGCAGCAAGCAGTGATCAAATCAAGGGTAATTCCATGGAATTACAGGGCTTGTCTCCCCTCTCCATTCGTGCACACAGGGTAACTAGCTTCCTGCAAAATCAGCTGGATGATATGGCTCATACTCCCCAGATTGCAGCAGATTTATCCATGCCAACATTGCCCTGAAAGCATCACAGGAAATGACAGAAAATCGTGGGATGGAAGGAAAAATCAGGCTGGAAGTCTGTAAGTGATGGATAATGAGGCAGGCTAAAGTTCCTGTCTTTCAAAAAGATGGAAAACAGGCAAGGATGAGCTCTGTAACATAATCACCCATCTGCAAATGAGGATGCAGATATGCCTATACACACACACACTTTTTAACCAGCAAGATCTGCTCAGCTCTCCCTGAAGCCAAGAATTATCCTAAGGTGACTGCAACAGGATGCGTGGCCAACCTGCTGCAGCAGCAAAACTCCTGGGGGCACAGCAGGGACTGCAAAGGCCTCTAGGGAAGTTTTCACCCGGGAAATGCAAATCCTGCTGCCCCTTATACCTGAGAAATCATGTTCTGCTGGATCTGATTAGCTGGCAGGGAAGAGCTGAATTAAAAGGAAAAGAAGTAGGATAATTAAAAGAAGCAGGATAAATCCATGTTATCAGAAAAGCTCATTGCATCCCAGTCCTAGGATTTTATTCATCATTTGGCTGCTCAGATATCCCAGGATCTCTTAGTATCACTGACATAACTTTGTGTAACCACTGAAAAACTTTAGGACAAGCTAAGAGCTGCCAGCAGTCAAGGGGGCAAGCTTTAAAGCACCAGTTTTAAGTGGAAGTGATAAAAGCCATAAACAAATCTTTTAATCATAACACTGACCAAGAGGCTCCCTTCATGTACTTAATGCTGCTACATAGAGTCAGCTGTTTAATAGTTAAATATTTCACATTATTTAAAAAATCCCAGGTTTTATGCTTTTACAGTATGCTTTAAAAAAACTGAATTACCCCCAAACCAGCAGAGTAAGGGAAATGGTTCTGAAAATGTAAAATAAAAGGAGAAAATCCATTACTTGAAATCCAATTCCTTACTTAACTAAAATATTTTTAATTGATTTTCATACTTGTTATGAAATTAGATGTTCTGCAATTTATACGTGGCTTTAAATTAGAAAAACAAACAAACAAACAAACATAGGCTGTATTTATGTTACTAGACAATACTTGGTGCAGATCATTGAAAACTTGGCTACCTCAAGAAAATGAGAGTCTGGGCATATCCTTGCTGGTATCCACACCAGATTTATTCCAGACTTTCAGGTGGACATGGCAGGATGTTTCACAGATGCAGCTGTGAGTGTGTGGCACTTTACTGTACATGTCCATGTGGATGAGGCACATAAATGCAGATTTAAAGATCTTTTTCATCAAATTTCAGGGCAGTTATCAAAATTCAAATATTTATTTTTTTTATTTTGTCTTTGGAGGGAGTGGAGAAGTGAGAGGAGGGCTGAAGGTTTCTGACTTCTTTTCTTTTTCCTAAAAAGGAAAAAATACTTTATGTAAAATATAAATAATCTATTAAAACCTTTTTTAATGGAAAAACCCCTTATTCTTCAAAAGACATGCCAATAGAGAAATTTCCTTCAAGTTGCATTTTTGATTCCACTCCACAGCTTTGGATTTTGCTGTATCCTGACTGCCTCAGTTATTTGCTAATGTAAGCAGAGCAAATTATCTGCTATCATCGAGCTGGAGCTATTAGGCAGCAGTTAATAATTTACTGCTCAACTCGTCTCCGTTCTGAACATGCAAATCATTAATTGATTACAGGTTTGCTGCAGTCATCTGTGCAAATGACTGCTCTTGCCACTCAGTGCTGCCTCCTTTCCCAGCTGTCTGTCAGCTCTGCTGGGTGATGCCAAGCTCACATTTCAGTGCTGTTCTCTTTGGGGAGCAATGGAGCTCCAAGGGCAGCAGAGCATCCCCACAGGGGCCCTGGGGCTGCCCAGGGGGGAGATGCTGACTTTTGGGATGTGTGATCATCCCTGGGCTGGAGCTCTTTTGGGAGATGCTCTGCAAGAAATTGTAGCACAATCTGAAGCTGCTGTGCAGGACAAACGGGGACTGTCAGAAACAAGAATGAATCCCAGCACAGGAGGGACCTGGAGCTGCTGGAGAGAGCCCAGAGGAGGCTCCAGGATGAGCAGAGGGATGGAGCAGCTCTGCTGGGAGAGCTGGGATTGCTCAGCCTGGACAGGAGAAGCTTTGGGGTGAGCTCAGTGTGGCCTGGCAGGGCCTGGAGGAGCTGCAGGAAAAATGGAGAGAGAGAATTGGCAAGGGATGGAGGGACAGGACACAGGGAGTGACTTCAAACAGACAGAGAGGAGAGTTAGATGAGATATTAGGAAAAAATTAATTCCTATGAGGGTAGGAGGCCCTGGCACAGATGCCCAGAGCAGCTGTGGCTGCCCCTGGATCCCTGGCAGTGCCCAAGGCAAGGCTGGACAGTGGGACAGTGAGACAGCGGGACAGTGGGACAGGGGGACAGTGGAAAGTGTCCGTGCCCATGGCAGGGTGTTTGGAACTAGGTGATCTTTAAAAGGTCATGTAAAATAAATCTGTATAAAAAACACCTTTATTGCTAATGGAAGAAAAAAAAAACAAAGAAGGAAAAGAAACTATTGGTAAAATACAGTGCCACCCTGAAGATTTGGAAGGAAATGGAGAAGTAGCAGTTGTCTCCTCTGGCAAGGTCTAGAGGAGTCCAGGTGAGGTTTTAAGAGTCAGATCTACAGCAAATTTACCCTTTTCCACCAGGCTCTGAGAATGGGTTCCTAATAATTTCCTGCTATCTGCTAAAATAACAACTTCTTAGGTCATGGTAAAAAGCCAGGATATCTGCTGTATTTATTCTGCTAGAAGATCTGGTTTTAATCTTGTAAGAAATCATGTGATGGTTTTACCTTTAGCTTTGAAAAGTTCTACTTCCAGTTCCCTGCCTTGGAGTGACTGTGCCAGAGGAGGTGAGGCAGGAAAAGCCTGGCTCATTTCAGAGCTGGGCTGGCAGGACAGCACCAACACATCCCAGCCAACAGCATTTACATTCTCTTCTGAAATCACAAATCAAACACCCAAAAAGAATGACTCAAAATCATGGAAGATGTTTGCTTGTTTGTTTGCTTGTTTGTTTGCTTAAGATAATAAAATTGGGGTGTTTTTTCTCGTTTGTTTTGGTTTCTTTCAAGATATCTTCAATATTTTTCCTTCCACTCTGAAGTTTACAAAAAAACCCCAAATTTTCCCCTGACTGAGCCTCATGTAATATCTTCATCTGAGAAACAGAGACTTCAGGAAAACTGTGGCAAGGCACAGACATCCAAAAGTTATTCAAATTACTAATTCTCCTTAGTTTCAAAGTGTGTGAAAGGCCTAAATATGTTTGAGAGCTGAGGCCCAAGCAAGAGATTCATTAAAAATATGCACCCTTTTCAAAACTGAGCTGCTCTTCTTCCCAGCTCTCCTTGGTACTTGCTGCAGCTCCCAAACCTCAGTTTAAGGCAGCAATGTATCATTTAATTTTTTTTCAGAGTGCTCTTTACCTCTGCCAAGAAGAAAAGAGGTTGTTCTTTATGCTGGTTTTCATCTCACCTCCCCAAATTTAGGAAGGATAAGAGATGGGGAGAAAGAAATGCTCACATCTGTGCAGAGGCAGATCTGTAGCCAGCCCTCCTGTACTCAATCCTCTAATTTGGCTGTGGGGAAGAAGCAGGTCTTGATTGCACAGAGCTTTGAAGTTTGATGGTGATTGGAACATGTGCTGAAAGACAGTGCCACAACCACGTTTATATGAAAAGCTGATTATCTATTGAAGGGAAGTCTGTTTATATGTTTACTTCCACTTGTGTTAATACACAGGGAAAGGAGAGGGAAATTAGCATATGAAAATGCCAGATGTGACTAACAGCTCTCAAAGTGAGATAGGGCTGGGCTCAGATCAAAGGGCTCTGCTGATTTGGAGTAAGTCTCAAACTGTCTCTTCTGTCTTGGAGTTACTTTAGGCCCTCGCGGTTAAAAGATTTATTGGGAACCACAAAAACACATCTGAGTTTCTCATTTTACAGACTTTACCTTCCTATTACACAGTTGCAGGATAGCACCAAAAGAACAACATCAATTCCCTCTGGTACCTTTCAGGCCATGTTCAAAGCCGTGGAGCCTTTGGCAGAGGAGATTTATGCACCAAGGTGATACTCTAACAAATTATGTCCAGCCATCTGAAAGTCATCATTTCTGTGCACATGCATGCATTTTAAAAGAAAATCTACAAGAGGATCAAAAACAAGATTAAACCACATCTGTTTGGGTTTAAACTACATTGTCTGCAGAGTTCAAAGTTGTTTCCTTTCCTCTAAAAAAACTCACCCAGCTGTTTTTTATCTTAAATTCCTGCCGCTATCAAAGAAGTGTTTTCATTGGCCAACTGATGTTATTTCTAGAAGTTGAGCTAGTTAGGAATGGAGCTAAATAAGAAAATATGCTTTATTCATCAAAAGTCTACCCTCTGTGACTCAATTTGGCACACTGAGAAAATTAATAGAGAGGTTTCATCAGGTTCTAATGGGAACAGTGTATCTACTGTGTGTCATCATGCCATAAATTAGGTCCTCAATATTTTCACGCAAAGTAATTGACTACAACTGACACCGATAAGGAAAACACGAGGCAGAATGAATCACAAGAGGCACAAATGAAACAATAAATAAATAAATACAGCATAAATTCAATACATGGGAAAGAGGAATGTTTTGAAAACCGCCATCAGTCAACAAACTTCCTGCATAAAGGCAGGTGTGTAAAAAAGCAGGGCTTGTTCAGCTCTCCCTGACTAACATACATACTCACAGGCACGTGCAGGTGTGAATATATAGATATATAGATATATATATAGATATATATAGATATATATATATAGGCACATCCACACACACAGTAACACCACACCACAAACTCTCGGCGCTCAGTGCTAAACAAAGAGAATAAAAATAAAAATAATTCCTCCAGCACAGTGGCAGCATTTTGTGCTAAAATATGAAAGGAACGTGAGCTTAAACCAAAAGGGTGTGACAGGATGGCCTCGTGCCAAGCAATGAATGTCACTATTCTAGGAGGCCTCTGCCTCTTCGAGTGACTTCTAGTAGTGTGTGAAGGTCTCTTTCATACACCAGAGCCAGTTTCACTCCAGTGGGGACTGGCTGGAACCTCTCATAAAATCACAGAATGGCTGGGGTAGGCAGAGACCTTAAAGACCATCTAGTTGCACACGGGGTGGGACAAGGAACTCGTGAACTGGGCTAACTCCTGAAAGCAAAGCTCCCTGCATCCCAAGGCCAGTCTGGATTCACAAAACAAGCAGCAAAAAGCTTATCTTGGCCAAGCAGTTCTCAAAGCTGTTCTCTCACCCCTTCCCAACACAGAGTGGGGAGGGAACTGGCACTGACCATCCTCTAACCAGGGGCCCAGGGCAGGAGAAGCTGCCAAAGCTGGGCCTGTTCAGGTGAGCAGGAGGCTCTGCCCGTGGGCACTCGTGGGTCCCACTCTGGATTTTGGTCCCTAAACCCCAGAAGTTTTCCTTCCTTGGTCCATCTTGCCCTGCTTTTTCTGAATTCAAGAATACATCTTCCTTTTATGATGCAGCAAATGGGAAAACTGAGCAGTTGGGCACCCCACAGCTGGTCCAGCAATGTCACCATGTTTTCAATATGTTCATTATTCAGTTGCCCCAGATTGACACATTTGATAGCTCTTGGGGTGCAGAGCATTCCTGCCACGGCCCAGCAGCTGGCAGCTCATGCCAGAGCTCTGTGGCTGTGTCCCTGTAATGTACAGAACACGTGGGGCTGGCTTTGCTCACCAACTGTGTGTACATACTGTGTGCTCCACAGTCAAATGCAATTTTACACATTTCCAATTCACATTTAACATTGGGTGGGATAAGTCAGTAAATCATTTTCCCTGGGAAGAAGAACAATACCAGCTAATTGATGTAGCTAATCAGAAGCACATTATTTTTGTTGTGTTTGTTTTCACTTGGAGTCTTGAGCTTGAAAATATTTTGGGTGGTCTTTGTTCTGAATTCTCTCCCCTTCTCTTTCCAAAATCTAGTGTTTCAGAGTAGCTTCTATTTGTCTTATCTGTTCCACACAAATGGAAAAGAACAGTGATTCAATCTCTTGACATATGTTTAGAGACTGCTTGTAGAAGGCTGGCTTTGTGTACAGCTCAGGAGGAAAACCTATAACTGGATTCTCCAAAGGGGGAAAGTTCAAGAATGGAAATAAATCAAGATGAAGAACAAAAAGAAAATACACTGTCAATTTATTCAAACACCTTCTGGCATATAGTAAGAAAAATAGCCCCAGTGCCCCTATCATTATTTAATGCAATTCTCTTTTTCCAGCTCACAGTAATAGATGTTCCAGCCACCATCAGAAAATTAAATACAAAGCTGGCCAGAAACAGGATTCATACAGCTCCAAGGGAATGTCTTCAACAATTCCCAAGTGCCTCGGAAATTAAGTCAAATTTTCAAAGTCCCAAAGTGACATTTAGGCCCTATTTCAGCACTTATGTCTCATGCCTTTAAATATCTCTGCATTTGGCTTAGGCCAGCAAGTGCATTGGGCTGTAGCTACACAAACTTCTCAAATGTTTTATAGAAGAGCTGTGCCTCTCCACAGCAGCTCATCTGATGAGCAGCAGGAGCTAGGCCTAGGAAATGTAATGCAGCAAAACCCAATAATTTCAAAAGTCTGCTGCCTCTGCCTGTGAGTGGTGCTCCTGGATGGGAGGTGAGCTGAGGACAGAGAGCAAGCAGCAAAAGCCCTGGCTCTGCCCACGGCATGTGGCAGCTCCCTTCAGTTCTATCTCAGGGTGTTCCTGTCCCCACACCCAGAGACCCTTCATCATTTCAAAGATGGATAGATGTGGACTGGGGCTTTTGAGGTTTGGGGATGAATAACAACAGTAATGGCCTTCCAAGAGATTGGAATTTCAAATCCACAGAGGAGCTGGAGGCAGCCCTTGGTGAGTGGTTGGGCAGAACTGCCTGTGCTGCAAATATTGTGGTGTGCTCCCTGCTAACTGCACTTCCTGGGCAGCAGAGGAGTCTTGCTCAGCAAAGCACATTACAGCAATCTGTACCTTCACTGTGTCCTTAAAAATTCCATATGAAGAGGACAAATATTTGGCTTAGGAAAAAAAAAATGCAAAGAAGTGTTGTGTAAATATGGAATAAATCTGGAATAATTCTTCATAAGGACTGTGTGTATCTGAGTCTTATAGACATCCTCAGAGACCTGGAACTTCCTGGGAGCTTTCAGAGCACTGATGACAGGAGAAAGGGACACAGGCTACACCAGTGATGCTCCCCCAAGTAAGCAGCTCCCCTGTCATATGGCTGAACCTCAGCAGCCAAAAGCAACAGACCCCTCCAGCTGCAGGCAGGATTTCTGAGGTCACTGCCCACTGGGTAGAGACCAGAGCACTCCCCTGTGCTCAGGCAATTCAAGGCAGAGAAACCATCAAATAGTCAGCTTAGAATAAACATTTCATCCTCTTGCTCCCACAGTCCTCCCAACACACCCACAGAGTCATTAAGTGGCTGTTTCTGAGCAGCAGAGCACCAGACAATATGGGAAATTCAACCTTGACAAGATTACAGTGTTGACATCACATTGGCTTTGCTAATATTGCCTGATGTTGTGCAAACTTTGCAGGCTGTATTTATGGGAAGGCACTGCAGCCAGGCTTTGCAGGGTGGGGGAAATGGAGCTGAGCCCTTTTGGAACTACAAGGGTGAACCATTTGTTTTTTAAAAGACAAGAGCAGCTCTTCAGCTTCTAGTTCACCTGCAGGGCAGCTCAGGGAGAAGGTGTGAGGTGTAAGGGCTCTGCTGGGCTAACTGGTCTTGGCACTGCCTTTCTCTGTGACGAAGCCTGGCCTTAAGAGCACAGACTTCAACAAAATCCCTTTTTCTTAATTACTCCCAAACACAGTAAACATTTCCAAAGGATTGAATTATATAAAAGCAAACATGACAGACAAAATCCTGCTGTTCTGAAGACAATTTTAGAGATGTTTTGTGTCCAAAGAGACCCTTTTGAATACTGTCAGACCTCCAGAATGTTCTCATTAATCCTGCTACTGCAGGACCTGTGAGCTCTGGTCAAGTCCTTTGATCTACTGTGCAAAGACATGAAGACACAACCCAGCCTGAGGCAGGCTGCAATTAAACCAAGATGAGAGACAACTTAGGGACACAGGCAAGCCAGCAGGGCAGTCAAGGTAACTCTGATCATCCAGCCAAGCTGTGCCTCAGCTTTGGATATCAGACTCAACAACAACAGCTGAAAAGACTGGGCCAATTCCTTGTGCAATGAGAGCAGGTCTGGAGCTGACACAGAGCAGGAAAGGAGGGGAGGAATCAAAGAGGGGACTCCATGGAACAGGACTGTCCTCAGGAAGAAAGGAAGCATCAGCCTTTGATTATAGCAAGGAGAAATCTGGAAGGATATCAGTGCAACACAGAGATAACCACCCCCCTTCTCCCCTGTGCCACACACTGGTCTCATCTTGCTTGTAATCTGAAGGATTAATTAATGCTGCACTGGCTCTGCTCATCCCAGAAGCCTGGTGGCAACAGAAGGTATCAAAGAAACTGCTGGTCCTCAAATGGAAATGTTTTAATAGCTTGAGTTTCCATTGTGTGAGCATGAAGTAAATATGCTTATTTTATTTTGTGTGTAGCAGGAAACATATGGAAGTCGAATTATATTTGTCCCAGCCTGCCAGTATTTTAAATTGATAGAACCCAAATCCTTGAGGAATGTCTCGAATTTACACACACTCTCAAGCGCTAATGCTTGCACTGAGATCTTTAGGGCAGTGGATCCATGTGCAAAAGAGCATTTGTGCAAACAGCTCCTAGAAGCCAGTGCAGGTTAACACTTCTGAGGCCAGTGTTGGCCGGGCCAGGCTCAAATCAAAGTTCCCTATTCCGCCCCATCAGGGCTCCCCAGAGACCTCTCCTCTGAGGCCCTGTCAGCACTGAGAACAAAATTCTTCACTTTATCAGGGTACATCACCTTGCATGCAACAAGAACACTTTCCAGGCTGCATTATCTATTAGGGCACAAATATTTCTCATCTGGTCTTCTTATTCCGTGCTAAAATGTATCCCTAAGAGGTATCAGCCATTGCCCAGTCCATCGTAGAACAAGAGTCGTTTTCCTCAACTGTGCTTGTAAGCTGCCGAAAATTTCCCACTTCAAACTATTTTACATTTTCATTAGAACTGTTTTGCTTTACTCAGTGAATTCCCCGTGCAAAACAAACTGATCTGTATGTGGAACCAACTTTTGTTTAGCAGCAATATCTCTTGATACAATTCATCAACAGCAACATTACAAGTTATGCCTATTCCTCTGACATTGGAGCTTAAATCGAATATTTTTCCTCACGAGAGGGCATCCTGACATCCTGCACATCCTGACTTCGGAAAGGTGGTGACTTCTGAGCTGGGAGCTGCAGGAGGGCTGCAGCTCTGCCCTAATGAGCGCAGCGTTGGAGGCTGAGCTCGCCTGTCCCGGCGTGGGATGGATCTGCCGGGTCTGGCACGGCACGGGGGCCGGGAGCCGCGCTCACCTTGCCCACCTTCCTCGGCTT
The DNA here is from genome assembly GCA_013399455.1 of Anthoscopus minutus. Taxonomy (NCBI): domain Eukaryota; kingdom Metazoa; phylum Chordata; class Aves; order Passeriformes; family Paridae; genus Anthoscopus; species Anthoscopus minutus. The sequence continues at coordinate 101,629 of VWYI01038827.1, read as the reverse complement.
TAGCAGAAGGTGGCAGTGTTGGATCCAGCATCGCCCGCAGCCCCGGCCCAGCCTCCCCGAGCAGCAGCTGCCAGCACGAATGCAGCCTTAATAATGACAAATTGCACATCCGCCGCTCAATTAGTCACCATTCATGCCCGGAGCCGGCCCCGTCAGGTGGCTGCAGCCAAACCCCTTCGCACTGCAATAGCTGCTTTGTGAGAAACACCGAAATCACGGAGGCAGTGCTGGGGACACAGGAATGTCCTGGCCATTGGGCTGGGCTGGGCTGGAGAGAGGTTTTCCAGCAGAAATCCGATAAATTACAGGGCAGCAACCCCAGTCCGTATCCAGTGGGGCATTTTCAGCCCTTGGACACGTCATGGGAAATGGGAGACGCCGTGCCGGGCAGGCACTGAGCCTGTGAGTGCCAGGAGGAGGAGAGTTGATGTGCTCAGAGTTGTGAAGAATTTCCATCACAGCAAAAGTGCTGCAGCCTCTCGAGGGCTCAGATAAGTTTTGATTACATGGCAGGGTGCAGACTGATGTGTGTGTGCTCTGCCCATGCACCAGCTCGAGCCTGGGAAGTTTCTGACTGCACTGAAAAGTGCCTCACCTTGGGGAATTAGCCTTGCAGAGAAGGAAAATGCATTATTCTGGCCACAACCTAAAATCTGCCTGCCCCAGCCACTTCAGATACCTTTGCACGAGGTGAAGGGTGCAGCAGATTCAGGAACATCTTTAGAAAATGAGATACATGTTCCTGAGTGAATTAAACCTTGTAACTTCAAACTGAGCCATGCTCAGTTATTCCCAAAACCTCGAGCCCAGAGATCTCACCACCTGGCACAATCAGCCCCAAAATCCACACAGGATCCTGGCTTTGCACAGAACCCTGAGAATTTTTACTCCCAGCCCAGGACACCACATCCAGGTGGGGAATTGTGCCTCGCAGCACATGGGACAGCCCAAAGAACCGAGCAGCAGCTCCTCTCACCCGCTGGTCTCCAGCCCAGTGGAAGTCCTGCAGGAAATATCTGCTCCTGGGTGACAGGCAAACAGTCTGGCTCAGAAAGGAAACACAACGCCAGCTGATTCAGGGCTTTTTAGCATATGAATGTGTAAATTTGCTGTGACAGGTGGGGTGTTTCAATGACTTTCAATAGAGAGCCAACTGCTCCTTGGTTATCATTAGAAATTTCTCACTGAAATGCCAATGACTGGTGCCCCATGCTGGGTAATAGGGCTCTGAATTAGTCTTTTAAAAGAGAGAGTGAGAGCAACTAAAGGCAATATCCCTGCTGGGGGATTGCCTGATCTGAGCACAACTAGCAAAATATTTGTTCATGCAAATGCTTCCTGCCATGAACAGCTTAACGATTTCATGCAGGAAAATAAACAACAAATAATGGAAAGCACATGAGGCAAATAGAAATATTTGGAATCATCCTAATTACAGAAATCTTCCCTGCATGGAAAGAGCCAGAGAGTCCAGCAGCTCGGCAATGACCTCTGTCTGTACCAGAGCCAGGGCAGGAAGTCTTAGGAGGAGATTTCCAAAGCAGCTTAGCTCCTACACCTCTCTGCCAGAGATTTGGGGTGTTCACAGTGAGCAGCTCTTCCAGCAGCAGCTGCTGGAGGCTAAGCCTCGGTAGCAGAGCTTGGGGAACTCTTCCCATGCACTCTGATCCGTGCTGCCTCTCCACTGGACAGCACCACAGCAGCTCCTGTTTGGCCTCAGTGGGGCCCACGCACTCAGCTCTGGGGGCAGGGGCAGCTCAGGATGCTGCCCACCACCCCAGGGGAACATTCCTGACTTTAGCAAGCCCCCAAACCACTGCCCAGCTCCCAAAGTCCACACGCAGACTGACTGCAGCATCATCAGACTGACTGCAGCATCACCCACTGCACGGTTTGAAAGGATGAGAGGAAATGGTTGCACCAGGAGAGGTTTCGTTTGGATATTAGAGGAAAAAAGAATCATGAATAAGGTTGTAAAGGAATGGAACAGGTTACCCAGGGAAGTGGAGGAGTCACCATCTCTGGAAGTGTTCAAAAAACGTTTGGATTTGGCGCTTGGGGCCATGGTTTAGTGGTGAACATGGTGGTGGCACCAGGTTATGGCTGGACTTGATGATCTTTGAGGTCTTTTCCATCTTATGGATTCTGTGATTTGCAAGGATGAGTGGCAAAGGTTGATGTCACCAGATGGGCATCCTGGGAAAATGGGGACACATTTTAAGGACTTTTTTTGTGCCCCCTGCCCAACAGCTAGCACACAGAGCCTGAATATTTTTACTCTCCTGGAATAATACAGAGAAAATTTCCCACCTGTCTCCTCCAGCTCCATTCCCCTTCCAAGACCCATCACCACCTGGCTTTGCCCTGCCACAAGAGACAGAATGGTCCAACAGTCTGAGCAGCAGTTCAGATCCTCAGTGGGTCACACACATCTCCTGCAACATCCCCTTCCACCTCAGTCCCCCTCCACTGCCTGCTTCAGTCAGTGTTTTCATTTGTTCTAGTAAAATAAACAGAGGTGCTCAGAAACTGCAATAAAAAACAACTCGACTGCAGACACACACACTGATGTAGGAGACTTGCAAAGTAAGCTGCAAGAAAAGCGATTTTTTCCTTCTCCACCAGGCAGAACCTGTGGACAGATGGGAATGTTCTTAAAACTAGAAAAACACTGTCTGCTCTGACCCACCAGTCATGCTCACTGAACCACTGTCATGCTCTGCATACACTAAGTGCTCCACCAAGGGAAACCAAACAAATGAATTCAAAAAGATTAACAACTCCAAAGCTATAAGACATGGAGCCTTTCATGTTTTTTCTCTCCAGGATATCTGGGACATTGTTGTGAACAACACTGCACATAATTACAATTTATTGAATTAAATCCAGAGTAGTTTGTGTTGTATAAAGTAGCACTTTCCTCCCTTATCTAATGCAGATGAAATTTTGAACTTCAATGCCAATCTGCAATACCGCCTTCCATTATAAATATATTGAACAAATTAAACTAAGTTCATCTGGATATTTTTTGGTGTTTGGTTTTTGAGGTTATGAGCAGGCTTCAGGCAGCTGCTGCAATCAGTCTGTGACTGAAAAGTTGGTTTCATGGTGGCTGATGACCTAAAAGAAACAACAAATGCTGAACATAGGGGAACAGAGGAATCCTGTTTAATCATCTTACATTTCCTCTTTCTTTGTTTGTTTATTTGGTCTGAAAAAGTTACTTTTCTAAGAAGGGATTACAAACTGCAGCCATTTTGCTGCATGAGCCTTCAGTTTCAACTCACAGAATGACATCGTTTTTGCTTAATGATCAGCTTGAAAACTTTCCTTTAGACAAGACCCAGCACATTTAGCTTTGATGTCAGATGTTTGCTCCAGCTGGAATCTAAAAAGAGATTTTGGGGAGCACATCCCCACCTCAGCTTTGCCTGTAGAGGAGGATTTACAGCAGAGACCCTTCAGGCACAAATCCCTGTGTGAACCACGGCCCATAAGGAAAATCACAGTGAATGAGCACAAGCTACTGACACACCCCAAAGCTGCTCTGGGTGTTTGTAGACTCCCAGAGTGGCATTTGCTGCTCATGGCTCACAAACAGCACATTAATTTGGAGGGGGAAGCTCACTGGGCAGGGCTGTGGAGCATTCAACACCCAGCACAGAGGATGCTGCTGCCTGTCTGTCCCAGAGCTGCTCATCCAAACCCATCACATCATTCACTGGAGAGTCTCTTTTATATCCAGTGCTTTACAGAGGCTTTACAAGGTCTGTTCTTCTTGCTTGGTCCCACTCACCCAAAATGTACCAGCTATCAAAACCACAACTTCAAAGCTGGAGAAAAAAAGAGTAAGCAAATATCTAAAAGCCCAAATGGAGGCAGAAAACTTCCTCCAGTGCTGCAGGAAGTGTCACTTTACAATACCAAAGTCTGTGGAGGTGATGACATTAACACTCACAGCGGAATTTCACTTCCAGCCCAGCTAAGAAGCAGCTGAGAAGCTCACAGCTCTGCTCTGAGGTGTCTCTTGAAGTCCCCTGCATTTCTTTGCACTTCCCTGACAACAGCTCTCTGTGCCTCTCTCACAACCCTCTGTGCATTGTGAAATCAGAGTTATTAGTTCTGTTACCCAAGGCAGGGTGAAAAGTAACCCTGAGTCCTCTGTCTTAGATCTTGCAAAACTTTTTGACTCAGCTTTATTTCTGTAGAAAAAGTATAAATTAAAAAAAAATAGCCACTGAAAGAGTTTACAAACCCTTTTCATGTGGAGAGGAGGAACTGAGTGCCCTTTAATCTCTCACGGCCTGTGTGTGCTCACAACAAGCTTGAAGCGTGCCAGCTGATTTGATTTTTGCCAGGGACAGGCAGGGACCACCGAAGTCAAAGAAGACCCATCCATGTGAGAAGAAAGTGGCCACAGGAGCTGGAGCAGAGGTGACCAGGGGGATGTAGATGGTCCTGACACCATCACACAGGTGGGATGATCTCTTCTGCAGGCTGACATGGACCAGCTGGGTTTGTCTCAGAGCAGGGAGAGGCTTCCCTGCTCACCTCTGCTCATTCCACACCTCCAGCTTGCCAGGAATGGGGAGAGAGGGTTTCTGGATGAAGCACAGATGTCTTTGCAGAGAAAGGTCTCCCCTGCAGGGATGGGGATCAGCCTCAGCCTGTGCTGGTGCCTGACTGGGAAAGCAGAAGGGGAATTGTTATGTGTGACAGAAGGGAAATGGGAAAAAAGCCCAGGAGAAGGGAACAGCCAACACCCTGCTGCTATGGCAGGGTGAGCAGATCCACATTTTAGCCCCTGCTTTACCCCATCCCTGAGATGAAGTAGCCATGTTAATAAAACATTCACTAAGTGCTTTCCAGAGTTTAATGCCATTCTAAATGTCCTGTAAAAGTCCTTGCACACACAAATTGCAAAGAGCTACTAACCCAATGAGCAGTGCCCCAAATAAACTGGGGCACACTCTGCTGTGCCAGGAGCTCACGCCTTGGGTGGATGCAAAGAGCCTTCTGCCTTCAGCTCCCTCCACAGAGGGCTCCAATCTTTCAGCTGCGCCTTGCCACAGGCAAACTGACTGCAGTCAGGAGGGTTTTATTGATGTGAATTTCCTCATATATTAAGGTTCCCCACATTTGGGTTGAAAAATTGGCAATACTTCCAAGAAGAGTATTAAATAAGGCTAAGGAAACAAGCAGTGCCTAATGTGAAATCTGCCAAGTAATATGAGATGGAGATGGTGAGAAGTTTTCCAGCAGGACATTCTTGCAGGAGGAAATTTGGTTTCCTTGAATCGAAAATGTTTGCAGAAATGTGTCAGTTTCAGTGACACTGTGTTTTGAAAAATGCTTGATAGGGCTTAGGTTGAGATTGAACACTCAGACTTCCTTTGAGTAGAACTTTTCTGCTTTGAAATGCACTTTTTCAATCCTTTTAATCTCATGTTACACAATATAAAACAGAAAAATCCATTTCAGACCAAAATGATATTAAACTGAAAAGTTGCTGCTGTATTAAAATAATACCTCCCCCCAAAATCTTATGCCACAAGAATCCAAAACTGGTACACTCTCATTTTGGAACAGAAAGTGCTCTGCAAGAACAGTGAACTCCTGTGAAATGGAACCCTCTGTTCCAACACGGCTGTATGGCTTTGCTTAAATTCACAGCTGGAGCAAAATGTACAGTGGGGCAGAGTCCAGCTGGTCTGAAATCCTTATAAAGTGCAGGTTTATGGCTAGGATAGGTAGATGACAATGCTAGAGGGTTAATTGTAGGAAATATTCTAATGCTGCATTAGGATCCTGGAGGTCTGGAATGATCTTGAGTCGTCTCTACCCCATTTCTGCTCCTCGTGCTCTGCTGGCTCTGATCCGAGGGAACTGTGAACACCAGCCATCCCAAAAAACAAATGCCTTTGTCCTTGAAATTATCCAGATATTCCATAGGAATATGGGGAACTGAGGGGAATGGAGAAAGCAGAGAGAACCCAACTGATTTTTACAAGGAGCACCCAAACAGAACAACCTGGGATAAAGGTACCCACCTAAACAGACCAAATAATTGTTCTGGATAAATCTGAGAGATACCCACACTGCAAAGGGAAGGAACATAGGGAAGATTTTTTTTTTTCTCCAGAAAACAGTTCCTGAACTTTCTCTTTAAACTTGAATAATTAAAGGTGGAAAAGGGATATGCAAAATCTCTCCCATTTTCAAGCTGGCCAGGATAAAGCTACCACCAAACCTACATCAGGCCTGGTTTGCACAGGAGGAGCCAGAGACAGCAGCATAGCTGGTTATCCATCCTGGAATGAGATGGTCAGACAAGAGAAATACAGGAAATACCCCTCAGTCTGCAGCTCCTGTTGAGCAGCTCTGCCTGAAAAGCTGAGCCTGAGCAAAGCCTGAGGCTGGAAAGAATTGCTTTAATGAGCCAGCTCCTAATAACAAGCAGAGCTTTCCCTGGATTCAGCCTCAGCTTCCACACCTGACAAGAAACTGGGAGACTGCAGGTTAAACAACTGAATGCAAAGCTGCAAGACCTTTGCTAAGGTATTTCAGGGCTGATGAAACTTTCTGCAGGTAACAGGAAAAGAAACATATGGTTTCCTAATGTGAGCTACCAGCTGTAAAAGAGACGGATGAAAAATCACAAGGGCAAGCTGCAAAGCTGCCAGGCTACTGAAGGGCCTTTAGATTTTGGAGGGTGAGCAAGAATTCTATGAAATAACAGCAGCAAGTGAGCTGAAATGGCTATCAGAGCTAATCACATCCCTTCTTCTTCCCTAATAATTCACAGCTGAATAGAGGGCTCTGTGGAAGTATTGGATAAGTGAGTATTTTTTCGTGCAGTGCCACTTTTAACAACTGCCTGGGAGTGATTATTTATGTGTGAGTGCCAAAGAATTTGACATGACAGATTAGAAAGCAAAAACTCTGCTCTCAAGGAAATCACCCGAAATGTGAGGGAATGTATTGGATTTCAATGGAGCAACTGTGCACTGACATTGTTTCACAGGCTCCAACTTTTCACATTTGTTTCTTTTAAAAGAGCCTAAGGTAAGAAAATGAGGTGGAGGAATCGACTGAAATCATAAACGATCAACAAAGGATGGAGAAGAAATGTCCATGTTCTGCTGTCCAAGCTCTTTTATGTTTACTGAAAGATTCTTCCCCCACCAAACCCAACTTCTACTTATTTGGAGACCCTGATGTTCATCCAGGCCCAGTTTAGCTATCAAGAAATGAGCTTCAAAGAAAATCAGCTCTTTTTAAGTGGTTTGGGGCTTTTTTTCTCCCAGCATCTTTTATGACATTTTCACTTCCTTCAGCTTTTCAGCTTTTGAATTTAAACAAGCATGAAATCTTTGCTCTGTTGGAGCCAATGGCAACATTCCCACTTATTTGGATCATCCCATAATTTCATGCTATATATTTTGCTCAGGCTTTACTGCAATCAAAGCTTCTTTGTAGCTCCAGTTAACAGTAGACTGTTTCCAGATTTTGGAACTCCTAAAATGACAATAAAGAGCAACAGAATTGGAGTAACCCTGGGAAGGAAGGTAGTGCTGAGGAGAGAGAGTCTCTTTAGAGGATTTGGAGAAGGGGAAGTGATAGAGGTGTGAGAACACTGCATGGAGTGAGCAGTGGAACTGAGGAGCAGAGGATGAGCAGGTTTTGAGGGGAAATGTCCTGGTATTTAAGAAGCAGAATGCACCAAGGGATGGGAGAGGGAACGGGGTGTGCTACCCACTCCCAGAACTGCAAATGCACCCTTGAACAAGGGAAAATTGGACAAAAGTTGTGATTGAGAGCCACAGCCCACCCCCAGTTTGTTCCAGGGGAAGAAGAGTCCCCATGCAGTGAGCTTGTAGCAAAGCACTGGGCAAGTCCTGTGAGAACATCACATCCCCTGGGCTGTGTAGGTCATAGACACACCTGCTTGCATTCCACATAATCATAATTGTTAATTAGAAGTTGTCTAAATAACAGACCCAGCTCTGGCACTTCAATTCAGGTAAAATAATCCTGAATCCTTCCAGGAGTCACCTCTTGATTTCAGCTGGAATAAGTCACAGCCCAACAGCACAAGCTGGCAGGGTCCAGTCTGAAATGGTTTCAATTGCACATTTAAAGTCAAGCACATTCTCGTGACCAAAATACATTTTAATAAATATATCCCCTTAAATGTCCAGTAAGGCTCATGGTAATCTACTTAAGCATTATTTTCTGGAAGGTTTAAGATTCCTATAAGCTGAATTACATGTGGAAAATTACATTAATGTGTCTTCACATAAACTCAAAGTTTATTGTTTTATTATTATAGAAAAACCATAAAAAGATTTGTCTGAAGCCATTGGCTGTTGTTCTACACATCTGGTGGAATGTTAGTTATTACAATAACTCCTTCAGCGCCCTCAGATGAAGCCCTGGGCTAAAAATGAAAATAAGTAATACGATAATACTGTAAAAAGATGTTATGGAATCATACAGAAAGACTGAGCCAAATCCAGCTGTCAAGGGGGAAAAAAAATCCTGGCTGAGTTTTAAAAATAGCATTAAGTCAGGCAGGAAAAAAGGTCAAAAGCCTCATGACCAAGTCACAGCCTCAGCCAAATCCAGGGTGCTGCTGTAGCACCCTGGCAAGAGGAGCACGAGGATCCTTGGCTGCTCCAAGACTGACACCAGAGCTTGTCTTCCCAGAGCTAATTAAAGGCTGCCCAGAAACTCTGGCTAAGTTTAATTCAGTGCTGGTCCCAGATCAGGTGTGGGGACAGTACAGAGTTGGGAGGAGTGGGGATGGGCAGGAGCAGCTGAGCTCTGGGAAGTGCCAGGAGGTTGGGAGAGGAGCAGTGCTGAGGCTGCTCAGCATCACAGGCAGAATTCAGCCCAAATTCAGGGCTGGGAGATGGGTAGAGAGGGCTTGAGGGGCCAAGTGGCTGGCACTGTGGTTTTCCTGGTGGAGATGAAGGGTCCATGAAAGACTGGGAGAGGCCAATGAGATGTGAAGCAGGCAGAGGCACTGGGGATGTAACAAGGAATTGAGGAGGAAGGGCTGGGAAGAAGGCCAGGAGGGCACTGAGGTGTTTCAGGAAGGCTGGGGTGTGAGCACAGGGGCGTGTCTGTCCTGTTTGCTCTTCCTTTCCACGCTCCACTTCACTCCCCTGACCATCCCTGGATGGCAACAGCGCTTCCCACTGCCCAGGGGCCTCCCCAAGGCAGCCCCAGCACAGGGAAAGGCTGTGAAGCAGCACAGCACAGGCAGGAACACACATTTAAATGTGGAACAACTGATCCTCACCTCCTCAAGTAAAGGCAAAGTCTGCAGCCTTAATCCCTTGTAACCACTGTCACAGGCAACATCCATTTGCTGGTGGAAAAGGAATGGAGACAGGGCCATACCAGCTGCCTAAAATGTGGTGGCATAAGTGGAAGCAGCCATGAGAGCTTTTGATTCTGCAAATGGGCCTGGCTGGTTCCAGCAGCTGTCTCTATATTTATATTTATTGCAATCCTGATCCAGAGCACATTTACCACGAGAGCTAATGGAGCAGTATTTCTTCTCTGATCAGCACGGGGTGCTGTGGGTCTGGGTGCTGCTGCACAGCTTTCCTCACCTCATCTCAAGCAACCTCCAACCCTGAGTCTGCCTCCTCTAAGAAATCTGGGTACAATATATTTGAGGTTATGGCAGGGAATGAATCAAAAATAATTCACTGAGGAAACATTCTTCATATATATTAATCTTGTTGTTTTATCTAAATCTTAAAGCTCCTTTATACCGTTCACCTAAACATCCATCTTCTCCAGACGTTTGATTTTTCAAACTAGTAGCACATTTCATCTGTCTCTAATAACACTGCTGAGACTTTTTTTTTCCTGGATAAAGCTCAGTAATATTGCTGGTTTATCAAAATGTCACCCACTAATTAATAATGGAACTAGGTAGAGGAAATAAAATTGAGTCTTATTCTGAAAATCACTGATGAACTAACTAACCAGCTACAAAGTGCACTTATAAATGTGCTTGGTCTAGCCTAGATTTATATCTCAGATTAAAAAAAATAAATCAGGAAAAGTGGTTCAGGATAAATAAGCTAACCAGGAACATCTGCCTTTAATATTCCATTTTGACGTCAGTGAATCTTTATTGGCCTCTCAAAATAGTCTAAACTTTTGTGAAACAAGCAGCAAACAAAACACACTGTTTTCCGACTTCTAAAAGATTTTTTTTCCACTGATGATAAAAGTGGAAATCTTCATTAATTCATTTTTTTAAATGTATTCTCTATAGCAGAGCCCAGGCCAGGGTTATCCTGGTTCACATAATCTGAATGCTGCTTGTAGCTGTCATTGCATCTACTCCCAGTCTTCCAGGGTAAATAAAAATCCATGTAGCTTTGGCTGTCTGGGTGCATCTGGTGCAGTGTCAGCTCTCTGCCCACAGCTACCAGCTCACCTACGAGCCAGAATCCTTGTAACTGGAGAAACAGCCTTGTAAAGTGGTTTTTTTTGGAAAAACAAGGAGAATGCAGCAATGCTGCTGCAAAGTTTGGGCAGAATAAGCACCAGGCAGCCTGACCTTCAGGACAAATTGTCCAGGGCAGCCTGATCCAAAGCCCTCCTGCCCCTGGAGCCCAGCAGAGCTGATGGAAGGAGAGTCCCACATCCCACAGCTGTGATGCCTTTTGGGCTACCTAAAAGCAGAGGCCAGACAGAATTAAGGGAATAAAAAGCAGTTCTGTTTATTGAAGGGCCCTCAGGTACATTTAGGGCAGACAAAGCCCCCCAGGGCCTGCACCCAAAACTGGACAATGCTCACAGGTTTTACACTTTTATAAGTTGGCTCCATTTGCACATTGGGGGTTAATCTGCAATTCCAGCTGCAGGTGATGAAGTCATTTAGCCCAAGTTTGCTGCCCCCAGGTCACTTTTGTTTCCATCTCTGGGCCTGGGGCACTGAGGTGTCCTTGATTGCCAGGCCTGGAGAGGAATTGCTGTGTGTGACCCCAATGGGAAAGCAGCAGCCAGCACTGGGTGTGGAGTCTGGAGTCACACACTAAAGAACTGCAGGCTTACAAATACATGGGAAACAGAAAAGCTGAAACCCAAAGGCATCAACTGGGACTCCAAGTGGCACCAGAACAGGCTGGCACACACTGACAGGGAGCGAGGCAGAGGCTGTGGCTGTGCAGATCCAACCCCTCCCAGCCCCGGGGATGCTGCATTCCAGCACTGTCACCGGCTTGGAGTGGGGCAGGGCAGGAGGAGACACACGCTGAGGGTTTCCTTCAGGATTTCCCTCTGCAAGGAAAGCATTTGCACCCGGCTGAGGTGGGATGGATCCCACACTGCAGCAGGACTGGCCCTGTCTCGGGCTCTTGACGCCTCAGACATAGAGAAGCCACTCAGCCGGCTTTTCACCTCTGCATAAACATTCCAGCTCCTCTGAAAACCTTCTCACATCATTTCAGGCATATTGTTAATGGGTTCAGAAAAATGCCCCCTCCCCTAGGCACTGAGCAGAAAGCAGAATACATTTTTGCAAGCCACAACAGAAAGTTTAATGGCATTCCAAGGTTGCACTTCTAGGAGTGATGATGTGGCAGCAGCAGCCCTGCAACAACTGGAAGTGATGTGAAGAAATGTGACTGCTCTCTAAACAAACCCCTTTTGATCCATTTCCCCTTGGACAGAAGCATGATGTTGTTGTTCTCCTTGGGAATTACGAAATCACTTTCTAAAACTTCAGTTTTCTGTAAACATAGAAAGTGTATCTTCAAGCTAAGGAAACCTCAGTTGGAAATACTGGGATTTTCATAACTTTTTCACTCTGCAAATACTAGTAACCATGGCAAGCCAAGTCTGTTTTTTTTAAGGAGATTTTGACCACCTCAATCTTCTGCTATGAATATTTTGCATAAATCAATTCCATAAATGTAAATTATAAAAAAGCAGGTTAAGATCATGGGATTTTAAAGAATCCTCTCAAATAGGCTGGTTACAGCAGACTTAGCTGTGGTTCACTCCACTGGAACAAAGAAAACTTCACTGCTGGAAGTCCCCTGCACTGACCAGACCATCAGTTTTGAATTCACGCACATCACCAAACTGGGAGTGAGCACTAATATCAAGATTTAATTTAATATCAATATTTAAATTTTCACTTCTACATCACCTCACAGTTTCTCCATTTCTTTACTCACACACTGACCCTTCTCTGGAAAATCTCTTTAAGCCATAGTTGTTTTTGTGCATTCTACTAACAAGGCTGTTGAGCATTCAGGGATCAGAGCTCTCTGCCTTCACCATGGACTTCTAATTTGGTTGTTCATCTTGATAAACGACAGCCACTCATATCTGCCCCAGGCTCAGTAAGACTGGGAAAAGGACAAAAACCAACAACACAAATTTTTGGGAAGTTTCTGCCCAGCAGATTTTGTGTGGGGGTGAAGGACATGCCTGTGACAGCTCTGCCCATCCTCAGCATACAGAGTGAGGACAAACAACAGGAACAACTGCTGGGGTGCTTCCAGCTCCTTGAAGTGTCCCACTGGTCCCACACTCCTGGAGCAGCCTGGAGCCTCCTACAGCTCCCACCCAGCCTTGCCCATCCATTCAAAGTCCTTGGAATGAAACACAGGAATGACCTTCCTTGCTTTGCAATCTAATTTACGTGTTATTTACTGCACCCTATCCGGTGCCTTCTCCATGAGAGCCATGCCATAAATCCAGCCCAGAGCTGCCAGCCAGCTCCTGCTCTGTTAATAACCCATCAGTGCCCTTTATATATGGCATAACACATCATGAAATCCAGCAGCACATTAAAATTACTGGCAGACATGTGCACCCTGATCTTTCACCTTCCAAGGGTGAAAACCTTCCCATTTCCCACATCCCACACTTCCAAGGCCGAGCACTTCCTCTCCCCTAACTGCAGTTTTATTGCTTTGTCCAGAAAGCAAAAAGATATTCCCTTAACAAATCAGTTCAGTGTTTGTTTAAAGCCTACAAAGCCTGTGAATCTCCTTTATCTCACTTAGTCTTTATCTCCTTCAATCCTTCCTAATGAAAACCATAATGGTCACTGCCTTCCACATGACCCAGCATGGAAAGTCTTGGAATACATCACTTACTTTGTGAACCTGAAGATTAAAGGGCCACTGTATCTCAGGTTACATTCTCCAGCTGGGAGTGCATGCCCATCTCCAATTCATTAGGAGCTAATTCCATATTTCAACTCTTCCCATCGATGAAAAACGTTTATAGTAATTCCACACACAAACAGTGCAGTTAGACCATATAACCCCTCTGCTTTGGAGTTTCTCCTTTCCTGTGGAATACTCCAAATCTTTTCTGTCATCCTGGGCCTTCCTGATGTTTTTTTAACTTAAATCCTTCCCAAGGAAATGCTGATCCTTTTGAAGTGACAGTCTGTTTAGGTTTTGGTAATTGCTGAGGATCCTGTGCAAGAGTTGCAAGAGCTCAGTTCTTACCAAAGCCAAGAAGAGCAAGAGCACAAGTCAGGGTGCAGACTGCACCACAGAGAGCAGAATGTATTCCTCAAAATCTCTGTAGATGTTTCAGACAAGCAGAGGCTGTAAGACACTGAGAGGGGATGATGAAAGAAAGTTTAAAATGTATATGAAAAAGCTGTAGAATAAGTGCCCAAGACTAATTCCTGAGAATTGTCTGTGACAATGCAATGATCAAAGCACAGATGGCCAAGGTGGTGAGAAGTGAAATTTTGGTTACACCACACTCCCATGCCTTTATTTCTGGGGAAAAAGAGCATCTGCAATTATCTGTGGGAGAGGTGCACAGGAATTCACATTCAGAGTATAACTGTTCCTTATAACAAATTATTTTATGGACACTGGGTTTAATTAATTGATTTTGGATCAATTGACCCAAATTTCACCAATTCAAATATCTTCTCCTATTTAAAAGAGTAAAGATACTGTTCAACTACTTTAATTATCAATTTGTCTTTGAATCATAAGTGCATAGACATATATTTTTATATATACACCTACAAACAGACACTGTCATTAAAACTAAGTTGCCAGGTTTTTCTTCCTCTGAGGTTTTTTTCCTCATTCATTTCATGGATATGATTTTATCTTAATATTAAAAAAGTCTAAGAAACACAAACCAATTCATTTGGTGTGCCTGCCTTTAGCTAGAGGAGAAAAGGACACTTTTAGATAGGTGTAACACAACTGTACAGATCCAAATGTGATGCAGTAAAAGCTTCTTCATTAAAATACTTCATCAAAGTCTTCTTCATCTGAAGAGAAGAGGAAAACATCATAAGGGGTGAATAGTCAGTGAAACAGAAGAAGAAAGAAAGCAGGGGGAAAAAAATTTTATTTTTACACCTCAGATGTTTCTTTACGGGTTGCATTCCCTGGATTTGCTGCATTCCCTTTATGGCAGCATTTCTGCAGTCTGTAAACTCAGAGCAGGAAATTTTTCAGTGAAGTTGTTGGTGTTTAAATGAAGTTTAACTTCTAGCTAAGCTCTGCCTGTCTCTTCACCCAGTGAACCTGAGAGCAGTTCCTGGAATTTTCTGTTCTGGCACAGACAAACTTGATCTGGAGATCTCAGTCATGGCCCCAATCTTCCTGAATTTCCTGTCTTTTAGCCCCAGTCATGGAAGTGCTGTGATGGTGCCAGGCTCATCAATTTTAGGAAAGTTTATTCCTGGCCCTCCTGGTGTTGGGAAAAAATTTGAAAACATTAAAAAAAAAAGGACTGAAAACAAGAAGGTAAAGAGAAGCAAAAGGGCAAAAGGACAGAAATAACTTCAGTCTAGGAAATAACTAAAATAAATCTTTTCTCCTTGCCTTTGTTGTTTTAATTTTTTTGAGACTGGAATTACTTTTAGAGTATGCACCGCTTGTTATATATAAATGTAGGTACCTATGATCTCTTTGCACTCAGGATGTCCAGAAGCTCCCTTAACAAAAATATTCAATATATATTAACATTATTGGAGAAAATACTAAGGCAAATGTTTCACAAGCTCTGGAAATAAAAATATGCTTCTTCTGCATGAGTGGCCAAGCACATCATTCCAATGCAATGCTGCTGAGAACTTGCAAAGTGGTGTGGATTTTGTGCTAGCAGTGAACTAAGGTTAAGTCACATTCATTTTTTACTATCATTTAGTCTCAAAAAAGTGAATAAATAGCAATAAGAACTCCAAACCAAAAGATTTTAGGTTAGGCAGGACACTCGTGGTTAGAATTTTGATACTGTGCTATTCCAGAAATAAAAAAGACTATTTTTTTTAGTGATGTTAAATCCTTAATTATAACATCTAGCAAATTTAAACCATGAAGCTTAAAAGCTGTGCTTTGAAAACTTCGAGAAACTGAATCTTCTAAAACATAGTCTGGCACCACAGGTAACCCTTTCATTCTTCCCTTTTTTTTTTCTTTTTTTTTCTCCTTGAGGTAGGTGGTACCTTCCATCATTAAACTAAAGAATTTCTCGCTGGAACATCTAAAGCATGACATTGATGAGACACAGTTAACCTGCACTCCTGTCTGCTGCAGAGCAGGGGAATAAAAGCTTTCTGGTATGTAAGTTCAAAGAAATGGACCTTTTACCAGATTTGAACAGTTGTCTTGGGAATGCAGATTTATGAAAATTGATCCCCTGGCTTTGTCCACAGGAACAATGTGCCTTTCTTCCCCACGTTTGCCCCCTGTCTATTCTACTGAGTCAGAACTTCTTCAGAAAACTTTTTTTAATTAATAGAGGGTAGCCTTGCAGCTACAAGGTTATAAGATGTCTCTGACAAACCTCTCTTTGGATACAGTCAAAGAGGGAGATATTTAGACTTCACATTCAATTTAAAGCAGAGGTCAGAGTTCAAAAGTGTAGTTTGCCCTTGTCATGTTCCATTTGGAATTCAAATAGTCAGAAAAACAAAAGGCAAAATGACACATTGCTATCACTGGGATTCTCCAGCCTGCTCCAAAACAGGCACAAGGGGAAAAGGAAGGACATTTCCAATGGTATTTATTAGGATATATTCTGTATAATCTCTGCATTTTAAAATACTCAGAATCATCAGACCAAAAAAGTAAGAGTACACTGACTATGAGTTCAAAACTACTTGCACTGGGGGTAAACTTAAAAAAGTTTATTTCTATTCTTTCTTAAACAACCTTAATAGAAACAAATAACTCCAAATCAGAATTTAGGGAAGACAGATTGTTTTAGATACCCTTACACTGACTGCTGCTGAGTACGAAATTTTCTTGCCATTGCCATTTGCTCTGATTATTCTGTGGGAGGAAATAGTAACAACAACCCTGATTTCTGCCTTTTTGCTGAAATAAAACAATGAAAATGAGAACAGAGCAGAGTATACACATTACCGAAATGAGAAATATTTTAGGATTTTTTCCAAATATTTGATCATACAATTTTTGCTCAAAATAATTGCATTCTTGGGAAGTACTCCAGAAACATTTTCCTCCTCATGACACTCCAGTTTTCTCTAAATACAGTCGGAAAAGACAAGCCACAGAATGCATCAGCAGCAGCTACAGAAGCCAATAAAGCAGCTGAGATAATAAAAAATAGACAAATCTCACTCCTTTTCAAGCATTCTTACCATGTGGAAGCTTCTATTTACACAAGTGCACAACTCCTTCGACCATAAATACTTTCCTATAAAAATATAAGCACTACACAGAACCTGTAGGACTCATCATTTGTTCATTTATTGTTCTTCACAACAGTCCTGCACCTTCAGATCTATTTCTGATCACACCCTGAGCTCCTGGAGATAACATTTATTTTTTCTCTGACCATTCTCTCACAGTTCCAGGCACAGAAGCTCCTTGTAAGCTCTCTTGTTGCACAGTTTGAATGTTAGAAAATGACAAAATCTGAAAGCTTTTGGCTCTGCAAAACTAATTCTGATGTTTGCCTGATAACAGTTTGCCTGATATTCTAGTTCTTAAACTGCATTTAACTTCAGACATTTACATGCCCTGTCACCTTCACTTCCCAGTGCTGCATTATCGAGCATCTCCTCAAAAAAAAACCCTAAAATCGTATTTTTTATAATAAAACATGCTGCTGACGTGAGCTGAAAAAGCTCTACTGGCAAAAACTCAGCCTGTCTCTAGGCCAGTCTGTGAGACAACTAATCATTTCTTGGCCAAATACAAGATTTTTAACATAAAGAAGCCCGAGAAGAGCTTGCTGCCTGGCTGCTGTAATCAGATTCCAGGCAGGGATCCCGCTCCGAGCCGTGTTGTACCCTCGGTGTCACGGACACAGATGAAAACCTCAATTTCACCACAACAGTCAGACAGAACCAGGGAAAAATGTCACTTCCCTGACATCAAAGAATCCATAGGCAGCGCTTACATTTTAAGTTCAGAGCGATCAAAGCAAACAGAGAGCATTTTAATGTTTGTTTCCATTTTTAGAGCATTTCTAATGCAGAGTGGTTGGGTTGGTGGGGTTGGTGGATTTGGGTTTTTTTTTTTTGTGGCAGACAAAGTAAGTTGGAGATATTTTCTCACAGCACAAGTTAATGTTCTCAATCTGTTTTTTCTTTCTGGGGTCTGTGTAGACAAATTCCACAGCAACATCTGATGATAAGATCAGACAGTAGTAGCCTAGACATTTTTAAATCATATTTACAATATGTCCCCTCTGGGCCCATCAAAGAGCAATCTTTCTCAGAACAATATATATTGGCAATTTTTCTTTTTTTTTTGCTCCATTTAGAGATAATTTTAGCTCTTCAGTGTCATGCAAATACACAGGGCTTTACTCACATAAAAACTGCTATCAAGGCATTGGGAGCTCTGCCAGGAAAAGAGCAAACAAGGCTCCTAAGAGGAATTCAGCTGGAGAAAGGTTTCAGGATTTGCTCTATTGGGCACAAACTGGTGCATTTTAAAATGCATATTTAAAAGACAATGAACAGATAAAAGAAATATACAAAAGGCAACAAAATCATTAGTTTCTGAAGTATAAATTTTCTTTCGATCCACCAAAATTTGCATACATTTACATGTAAAATGAGGCTTTATTCAGCTCCTCTGCCTGGCAGCCCAGCAGGGAGTGGGGACCCTCAGCAGCTCCCTCCCCACATTCCAGGGACTTTCCCCCTCTCCATTCCCAGCAGGGTGGGGAAGCCACGGGCTGGTCCAGTTGGGATCCTTTCTCCTGGGTGGTTGGTCAGGGGAACAGCCCAAATCTCTGCCCTCTCCTGAAAAAAGGGTTTGTTTCACAAAAGAAGGAATCTGCAGATGCTTGTTACCCCTCAGCCAAGACAATGAGGTGCTGCTGGACACCAGACACCAGATAAATACAAGATACAGCAGAGTGAGAGATATTAATGTAATTCCAAATCTGCAGCTGGGTGTGGGTGTGAACAACAGGAGCATCTGCTGCTGCTTGGACAGGTTTGACGTCATGTCATACGTGCTCCTGCCTTCTGCTGGGTCCTGCAGGACCAAAATGAGGGAGAAGTTCATGTCTGGAAGTACATGGTCTGATTGCCAACAGGTGGATTCCCATTCCTGGAAAAGAAGGAACACTTTGAGCTGCCAGAGAAAGGATATTGGACAAAATGGTCCCTTAAAACAAAGAAGGAAATTGGTGCAGTGAAGAGCTCGCAAGGAAGGAGGGGGAAACCTTTTCTAAGGAAGGAGAAGAATTTGTAACCTGTGCTCAAAATACTTCATACTTAAAATGCAGCAAACTGGAGAAGGATCTTCACTGACCCCCTTAAACTTTTCCTAAACATCCCCCTGAGATGGGACAACAGCCCAGCTCTGCCCAGGACCCACCAGACACCAAACACCCACCACAAATCCCTAAACACGCCACAGCTTGTGGGGATCTTGTGGATGAAAGTGATGTAAATATGAGATTATATTATCTGGTATTGTTATTGTAATTTTATGGCCCTGTCTGTAGACAGTGACTTAAAACTTTGTAAGCTCTTTTATTGTTTGGCTTTCACTGCCTTTAAGCATCTTAGTAAATTTATAATCCCTTTTCTTTAGCTTCTTTTTCTATCTCTTTGCTTGATGACCTGGCATGCAATGAATCAAAAAAAGGGATATTTATACCCATACTGTGAGAATGTTTACAATGTACAGAAAATTCTGTCTGTGGTTTGGTCTTTGTATATTTTCAGAATAAATGACACTTTTCCAAACTTACTATATTAATGTTGAATCCACAGAGTCTGTATTTATGTAACTAAAATGCTTTTATTTAGACCTTTGCAACATGCCAAAATCAAAACTATTTTAATGAATGAATCAAAGTAGTGCAGCAAAGAAATCTGTAATGTATTACTGTTTCAAAATACAGATTCCTGTGAAAAGCCTCTCAGATACAAAGAATATGTTTGTTTTATAAGAAGCAATTTTGTTATTTGCATGCCCATTGTTTTAATAACAGGACTTTGATCTTGAAAATATTTTTTCATGAAACATGAATATGGTAATAGCCAAAGTTTCCATTTAGCTGCTGCTTCATGTTCCAAGGGTTCCATTACATATAGTATTTAATAATTTACATATGGGCTCCAGGAGACCTTCTTGATGTCTTGATGTAGACATTGTTTTAGTTTTCCAAATTTTTATTCAGGTACATGGATTTTCAAATTCAGGAGTATCAATGGCATCATTAAGGGCCTGAGTTAGTTATCGCACTGCCATGACCTGCTTTGAAGAACATCAATGTTACAGGAGAATGTTCCAATCAGCCCAGTAGAGATAGGAAACACTCCATGAGTTCCCTACACTTTATTTGCAAAGTTCCTTAACAAGAGAACCCAATATCTTGTATTAATATCAATCCTCCATGAAGTTTTGGAAACAAGGAAGCAGCTACTAAAAATCCATTTCCTTAATTCCCTTCAAGGGAATTTGAAGAAATTACAGCTAAAATCTGTGTTATCTTCATGCATTTTCCTCCTTGGGCTTACTCATGAGGGAAGGATCATAGGAA
>VWYI01038827.1:64014-81533 GCA_013399455.1 Anthoscopus minutus | reverse complement strand
AGGAAGGAAGGAAGGAAGGAAGGAAGGAAGGAAGGAAGGAAGGAAGGAAGGAAGGAAGGAAGGCAAACCCATCCTTCCCACCCACTAACATTGCTGAAGAAAAAAAAAAGAGGATTTTATAAGTTTGTCTGGCACTTCCAAATGTTGAGCAGCCCTGCCTGACCACATATGGATCAACTCTGCCATGCACCTGCAAGGAGAGCAGTGCCCCTGGGGCTGCCAGGCCGTGATGGATGCGCAGGTAAACGGATCCTGATGGATTTATGGAGCATGTCATCTCTGTAGCACACTGTATATCACAGCTCCAACGTTCACAGAAGCATCACTTCTGGTCTGTGTTCACTCCTGAAGTGAACCAGAGAAGTTTTTGGGGTTCTGCATGCCCTCCCAGTGTGTGAATCAGCCAGGCCAGGGACGTGGTGTATCAAGTTTTGAGTCGAGACCCTTCACAGAGAAGTTAAAGATGTGCCACAGGCAGCACTGGGGGCATTCTGACCCTCCTGGTAGCAACCAAATTCACTTTAAAAGTTGTATAAACACAGCTAGACCAGGACCAGAGGGATCTGTCTTAGAGGGAGACTGATGTTGGGCAGAATGGTGCCCTGGGCTGATATTTACTCCTCATTAAGGAACAATTCTGATAAGATGAAGCCTTCCCCTGTCCCATATAGAGTTATGTGTGTGTTCCTCGAGCTTGCACACCTTTCCAGCATCTTTGTGGTCAATAAATCTTACAAATGGTTCTGTGACTCTAATGACACCTCTAGAAAGGAAGCTGAACATAATAAATTCTTCTTAATCTTGATGGATGGTGGGGGGAGGAAGGCAGGCAAGAGATAACCAGGAAAAGCAGGAGCATTAGAAACTTCCATTAGCATTAAACATGCCAGCCTGCCCTTGAAGGCTGATTAACATCAACTCCTCAAAAAAAATAATGGAGAATCTCCAGCATCAGACGTGACCTTGCAGCACAGTGGCAACCACAGAAGGCAGAGAGTCCTCTAAGGCTGTTCTTCCATCTCCAGTTACAACATGAGCACTATTAACATTTTAGAGTGCTCCAAAATTAGGAAGCTTTCTTCTCTCCCACTCCCTGTCAGTGGAGAGGACCCACTCTTGGATTTGACATGTGTCTGAAAACAAGGACATATTTATTTCTCATGTGCAGTCTGCCACCAAGGATCAGAGATCCCTGTCCACACCCCAGGCAGGACCCGCCCTCCATCCTTCCATGACTCTCACCAGGACATTTGGCACTCAGAGTGGTGCTGACTTAGGTGGCCCAAAGCAAACAAGGTGGTTATCATCCAGCTCCTGATCCTGGAGAAGCCTGAATCATCCCCTTTGGGCTGTTAATTCCACATAAGCTTCATCATGCTGGCAAAACTGGAAAATTTATGTTGCCTCTGAATAGCAACAGTCTCCTGCAGAACACAAGGCATTTTCATTCAGTAAATATCTGGAATATTTCAGCACAGTTCCTTTTACACTTAAACTACCCCTGTCTGGGGCACACACTGCACTGTGCTGTCCCTGTCACATTCCTCCTGTTCCTCCCTGTCCAGAGAGCTGGGGCACCTCTGCTTCTCCTCCTGCTGCCAAAACCCTCGAGGCTCCCCACAGCCTGGAGCCATCCCCAGGGATTGGGGCAAACCCTCCCCACAGCCTGGAGCCATCCCCAGGGATTTGGGGCAAACCCTCCCCACAGCCTGGAGCCATCCCCAGGGATTTGGGGCAAACCCTCCCCACAGCCTGGAGCCACCCTCAGGGATTTGGGGCAAACCCTCCCTGCACAGGTAGAAGCAGCCCTGGGAGCCTGTCCTGGCTGTGCTGTGCTCCCTGTTCCAGGAGGAAAACCATCTGGATTGCACAGTTCACAACTGGGGCAGGCATTCCAGGGCAGCCAGGCTCCCACTGACTTTCACTTTGTTTTCTTTCAAACAGGCCCAGTTGCTGTCAGCTTCCCTACGACTTTCTCCCGCTTTAATTTACGTCCCAGGCAAAGTCCACCAACATTTTCCACTGGAAGCAGCCAAGGACTGACTTTTTCCCCTGCAGCATTTGGGGAAAAATGATTCTGAAAACAGTTCTGCAAAGAGGTTTGGTTGATTTCTAGTCTGATCATTTTTATTTTCTAATTTAAAATAAAAACCACGCTTCTTATGGTTTTCAAGTTTTATTTGAAACTATTGCTACCAAGCAACAAAGAAGGGTAAAATGGGAAGCTTTTAGAAATCACTTTTACATTTTTCAGATCTCAGTTAAGCTTCTGGTATTAGGCATGCCTTAAGAGGAAATCAGCAGAACACATGTAATGTAATATAGATAACATATATAACCATATTTAATATACTGATGAGGACACAAACCACCCTGAGTAAAGAGTTGAGCACACATCTGTGTCCACGTACATTTAATTTTCTGCTGTGAGGAAAGTTCTCTCAGAACTTAGGAAGTTACTTCTGCATATCAATTCCATTCAGCACGGTACTATTTTTTTTAAAGTAATAGCCTCAAATATCCCTGTAATTCCAGCTTTTCTCTAGCACTGGCTTAGGAAATGCTGGTGGCTTTCTGTGACTGGAGTGGTCACAGCAAAATGGCAGATATTTGTCTCAGATTAAAAAAGAAAAGAAAAGCCACAAGAACATTTTCATTGAGGTTCCCACAGGGTTTAACCATCAGAATGAACCTGTGCTATCCCAGACACCTTCAGAGTAACTATGAGTCAAAAAATTCATAAATTTCTGAAAAATGCTTGAAAGGATTAAAAAAGAGAAAGATATTTTCAAGCATCAGGCAGGGAATTTAAAAAACTACTGGAAAAAAAATCAAACTTATGTTTTATGCTACCTCTAACCATCACTAAACACCAGCTCTGGAGCTTGTCACCAGACTCAGCTGGGAGGCACCAATTTGAAAGATCAGGCTCATGTCCAACCAAAATTTTGTCTTTCTTTTAAGTAGATTAAGTAATTTGCATGATATTTTTAAGAGAAATCCCTGGATCTTCCCTCCACCCAGCTGAAAACTATTCCAAATTGAAAGCTTTGGAGAATGTTATAAGTCAGATTTAAGTGTTATGAAAACGTGGCAAGCAGGACTCCAGGGGTTCCTTTAAAATTCTTCAATGAATAAGACACGTAATGTGAGGTTTTGCAATTCCCAAGTGAAGGTTTATGAGTTCAGATTACAATGTCTCCAAGAGGAGAAGGGAGGCAAGGCCTTCAAGATATAATAATGCTTAGTAGATTGAATGATGCAGTGGAAAAAATACTCAGATTTGGAACAGATAATTCATTCTTCATGTTCCTGAAGAATCCTAAAGAATCCCACAAGATCTTTTAAAAAATAGCCTGAGTGCCAGAAAACTTTGTGTTCTTTTTAATGAAATCAATTGATCTAATAATAGATGGAAAACTGCTTTGCCTTAAAAGATTTTCCGCTCCAAACAAATGGCTTATTTGGACAGTGATACAACATCCAACTCAATTACAAGAAACTCCCCCACTGCAAAGAGCTCAGGAAGGAGTATGTGTGTATTTACACAAGTCCTGCATGACTGCTGATAACCAGATACAACCACAGATAACCACAATCCACGTGGTTTCTGCCTCTTGCTTTTCAACCCACCCAAAATACCCCAGCTAAGGGCAACCCCCATCCAGCTGCTGCTATTGTTCCCTGGAAACTGTGCTTTTCTCCATTAAAAAAAAAAATTCAGTCATAGGGTTTTGTTTCTTTCCTTAGGGCAAGTGTAGCCAGTTAATTATTAAGTAACTAAATTGCTTAACTAGTTAGGGGAAGGCTGAGCCATCCCCAGTCATGGTGTGGTTTCCAGTGCTTCCCTAAGGAGCAGTGAGGAGATACAGGCACAGCTCCTTCCCGAAAGGATGGCACAGGAGGGAGTGCCAAGCCCTGGTCCTGACACCTGCTGCTGAGGAGACAGCAGGATCTGAGATGTACTTCCAGGAGAAATTCTGCCTGGGAGCAGCAGGGAGCCCTTCAGGGACCCCTGGAGCACTTCTGGAGGAGTCCTGGCAGGGAAACCCTTCAGGCGTCCCACTGCAGGCAAGGCAGGCAGAGCTTCCCGGGGCTGAGGTCCTGCACCCCAAGGGCTCTGGCTCCTGTGGATTGTGTTGGGATGCCTGCTGAGCTTGGGATAGGATCCCATTCTGGGCAAGGAAGACCTCGCTGTTTACACAAGGATGCCAAACAGCTCCCTAAGGAAGGGCCTGAATGTAAACTCCTTTCTGTGAAATGTGAAAACCAACTGTGAACTCGCACAGTTGCCATCTCCCTGCGGCAGCTCAGAACACTTTGTCTTCTTATTTAGGCATCCCAATGGCATCTGCAACCTGGAGCTCTCTCTCAGCTCTCTGTTTGCAAGGACTAAATTAAAAGTCAAGCATGCAAACATCCAGCTAAACTGGGTAAATCAACCCTGGAGCAGAAATGCACAGGGACTGCTGCAGAAAGCAATCCTGCTTCCTAACACCCAGGGACATTCAAACGCTGCCAGCAGCACAAAAGGTGCTTCTTGCCTTGGGCTCAGCAGGAGACAAAGGAGCTTTGATGGGTCACTTCAGCTCCTCACAGAGCAAAGACACAAAGGTTCCCCGTGGGCTGTTCATGCAAGAACTCCTGAGCCCAGGGAGGACACTCTGAACCCCAAGTCTGGTTTATATAAACTCTGATGGTTTCTCTCCTCAGCTGGTTCCAGAGACTGCTTTATTCTTGCTAGGATTAAGGAGATAGCAGAAATAACAAGCTGCACTGTATGCTGCCAGTCAATTAAAGTGGATCATGGCCTGACTGATATCTGGAGAATTCTACAGAATATTTTTCAGATTCCCAGACAATAAATCTTAGAAGTGATGTCTGGGATATTGTTCCTGTCCAATGGCATCTCTCAAACATTTATACAGTGGTGTGTTTATACAGCCAGTTTTACTTGGAGCAGTGGTCTCTCTAGATTGATTTAAGGAGCTCAGAAAGCCTTGGAGCATGTCTTGGTTTGGTTCCTCTCTAATTAACCAGTATTGAGAACAAATAAGCAAACCACCAGGAAAAAGAAATTGCTAACAGTCATTTTTAAAGTCAAAGGAGAAATTCTCCTTCATACAGATTTTGTTTGAGGCTGCAGACAGCACTTACACACAGGAACTGCACCCCAACTCCCACCTGGTGTAAGCACTGCATTACAGCTACATCAGTGGGTAATTTTCCCTACTAATCAACTGTTCTGCTTCCTCTCACTGTTCTGCCCTACAAGCACATCCTTTCTGCAGTATGAACTTCTCTCCTGACATCTGTACACATATTCTTACTAACACAGAAACTGTTCCATGTGCTGCTGTTGCCCACAATGACCCTCCAGGTCCTGTCCAGAGGTGCAGGATGCACCGGAGGTCTGAGAGAGGAGCCCAACCTCTGTCACTCTTGTGTTGAAAATATTAATGACAGTTTTTAGTGCTAGTTCTTGAAATCAAGTGTTTCTGAGGGTTGGCTGCAGGAGACACCCAGAACAGTGCTGCCTACACTATATTTTCTTCCTTGAACATCTTCTGGGTCAACATTTTTTTCAATGAAATCAGGGGGAAATTGATAAATGGCTGAAGTAAAAAAACAGACCAGCAATTTGGGGCTTCACCAATGTGAAACAGCAAACTTTTTGCATATTGAGATCTACCTGGAACATTTTCAAGACAGACATTAGCTCTATAGAAATGGCTCAAGTTGATTTATGCCAATTATAATCATAGAGAAATGGATTTGAATACTTTGCAATACTGTACAAAAATGTTTTTCCTCAAAAGGCAACAAGCTTTACAAACTGGAACATGGGTTTCACCTGTCCTGCTAAAGTATATGCATTACTGAGTTTTATCAGTCTAATTAGAGTCTTGATTCTGCATAATGACTATTGTACTTCCCAAAGCCACATGTTTTACATGAACAGGTTCAGTTGTTTACTTCACAACTGTAGTGCTGCAATTTAGGATTTGAGCTGTAATGACCCAATTACCATTGAACAAACAGCATAAAATTTGGGCTTGTTTGGTTTTGTAGGCCTTTCTTTGGGTCACGTTGTTTAGACATAATTTGTAAGGAAGAAAAAAGAACTGTTGGTAAAATGAATGCAGAGTGTTTCATGAGGTGGATACGACTTGTATAAAATCTAAATTCCATAAAATCTAAATTCCATAAAATCTAAATTCCTCCTGCTGCAGACAGCTGGCATAGACACCTCCTCTTTAGGTATATTGAAAAATACCTCAGGTAATCTGCTTAAATATTTTACAGACTATTAAGAGCCTGATCCAATGCCAGTAGAAAACCAAAGTGTCACATGCTATGTTTTTGGAGTAGTCTGAATTGTAAAATCACGTTATTTCCTTTGGAGAAGCCACAGACAACCTCAAAAGAGCAGAAGAAACCAAACCCTTAAGCAGCAATCTGGAGCAGCAATTTTGGGTGAGGAGGAACACTTGAACATTTATTTTCATCTGAAAAATCAGATCAGTCACTTTATTCACACATGGAAACACAACTTCCCCACTATGTTTAATGTCACAAAAATCCTAACTGCTCACAGGGGAAATATTAGATCAATGCTCAGAAACAGCTGGGAAGGACCAGGGGAAACATTGCACAAGCTCTGCAAGCACTTTGTGGAATATTTAGCTGGCACTTTTCTGGAGCGTTTGGGAGCATTTTCTGGTATTTCTGAAGGCATGCCGGGAAAATGCTATGGGAAAATAGCAGTCAAGTAGGAGAGCCATATGAAAAAAATCAACAACAAATAATAATGATGAAAGAAGCTGATTTATCTCCCCAGATAAATCAATGCTAGGGCAGAAATACACTGTGTGCAGCAGCATTTCTTGCTAGGGAAGCACCAGGCTAAGTTGTCTTGTTTCTATATTCAGTTCTCTTCGTTGCTGCGCCCACCAAGGTGAGAGGCACACCAATACATTTCAAGAAATCTGAGAGTCTCACACCTTCCTCCTTCTTGGCTTATCATTAATTTTATCCAGCCTTTGTGAATTCTCAAGAAGGCAGGCACTGTTTTAGCAGAAACAGTCTGCTCTGGATTGTGCAGAACTGACTCACTTCAGCAATTTATATTCACTCAAGTCGTAGTTCCCTCCTTACATTTCTTCTTCACCATTATTTTAAGGATTATACCCCTCTCCCTTTGTCCTGCCCCTTGTGGAACACTTTCCAACCAAAGAAAAGCAGCTTTCCCTACTCAGCACCTGCCTCCACCTCTCTCTGCAGTTCTACTTCAAAGCTTTCACCATAGTTTCATGTCTTTGAAAAGTTTGAACACCACACCTCGCAGCCTGCTCTGCTCTCCTTTTTTTCCAGGTCACTTTGCTGGTGCCCTGCTGTGCAGAAACTCAGGGTTTGGGATCAGACAGAGTCCCTGCCTTTGTGACAGACTCACCCCCTGAGAGCCAGAACAACTGCAAAATGCCACCAGCAGCTGCAGACACAGGCTGAGCATGAACATTCACCAGCCACGGCCCCAGAAGGGTGGATATTCCAGAAAAGAGCCAACCCCTTGAGCAATAGAACAGGCCTGCCAAGGACAGCCAAGTAAAACCAGATGCAGTGGCTTGGAAAGACACAGAGTGGGAATTGCACTGGCTGGCAGCATGAGATGAGCAAAAAGGGAGGCGACAGGGAAAGGAGAGCAGAAATGAAAGAAGAAACAAAAGAGGAGTGACTGGGAGAGCTGACATGGGCAGCGTGTTTGGCAAAGCATTGAAATGATGAATCATAGTATTTTACTGTGCATAAAACCCCACCTATGACCTTACCATTACAATTTACAGTTTGACCATTACAATTCGCAGTTGTACCCTTACTTTTGCCATTGCCCTCCTTTCTCAATCTATTTGTCTTCAATAAACTCCTGGTACTTGCACTTGTGCAAACTTCACACAGCAGAGGTCAATGCAGTGCTTTTATAAAATAACTGAGGCTAATGCAAGTGGAATGGCAAATGTACAACAAAAACAAATCTCAGCAACTTGAAAGAGCTTTGCATGCCTCCTGCCATAATTCCCAACACCAGTTCAGTACACTAACCTTTGCCTTTAGAATAGCTGTAGTCAGATAAATCATTTAACTCTACCATCAAGGTTGTTACCTTTGGCTTTTTCCATTACTTTCTATCTTGTTATTCAATGACTTAAATCACTCACTAGAGCCTACTTCATCAAGGTTCAATAATCTATAAAACAACTATTTTTACCACGTTTTTTTGATGATTTTTCACCAGTCAGACCAGTTTTCTTTACAAACATTATTGAATTTCTCTTTACATTAAGGGGGAAAAAAGTCCACTGTGGATAAAAAAAAAAGATGTTGGAAGGCATGAAGTCATTGTAGAATAAAAATATATATATTAAGGTAATACTTGCCTTCAGAACCAAATCATTTAGCCTTCAGAGGCTGGGTTAAAGGGACAGGATTTGGAGTTTGAGCAACTGGGGGCTGCAGCAGCACACCTCCACTCTGACTGCAAATACCAGAGGCACAGCAAGCAGGGTCTTACGTAAACACTCTGGGGGAGACCCCAGCAGTCCTGCCTTCCCTCGTGTCTCTGAGCTACAGCCCTGATGATGGAACAGCAGACAGGGCAGGAAATCACCTCCCACCCCCAAACCACAGTGCTGGAACAGCAAATGTGGCTGAGGAGCCTGCAGCCAGTCCCTGTGCGTGTGCGGGGTGCTGGGGACAGCCCGGGCCCAGGTGGGGAGCAGCAGCAGCTGTCCCTGACTCCAGGGCACGAAGTCCCTTCACAAAGAGCATTCCTTTTACCTGGAGGATGGAAAAGTCTCCCTGTAGCCTTTATAAACGCTGGCTAACGGGAAATGAATGAGGAATAGGTATGGGAGCAACCTCCTCATGGTGCTGAAGCAATACACAAACACCCAGCCCGAGCCATTCTCCTGAAAACAGCCCTAAAACAGCCATTCTCCTGACAATCCTAGAACAGCCATTCTCCTGAAAACAGCCCTAAAACAGCCATTCTCCTGACAATCCTAGAACAGCCATTCTCCTGACAATCCTAGAACAGCCATTCTCCTGACAATCCTAGAACAGCCATTCTCCTGAAAATAGTCCTAAAACAGCCATTCTCCTGAAAACAACCCTAAAACAGCCATTCTCCTGAAAATAGTCCTAAAACAGCCATTCTCCTGAAAATAGTCCTAAAACAGCCTGCAGGAGCAAGGGAAAGGGATCTGCACCCAAGCACTGACAGCCTGGGCTGCTTACTGCTCTGATCTTGTCCCGATGTTCAGCAGGATTCTCTGCACTTTGGGAGGCAGCCTCCCCCCTAATTTAGTGCCTAAACTTTCAGCCCCTTGTGAAAAACAGGAGCTGCAGTGAAAGGGAAGTAACACCCATGGAATTGCTGTTCAGGCCGTTTTCAAGGGTTTACTCCCATTGCAATGGAAATTTTCTCATGAAGGTATAAAACTAGAACAGTTCTGATTCATTCTAGACCCAGTCATGTCAACACAGTTCTTAGAAAAAAAAATTCCTGTCCCACTGCCAGCACTTTTCCACTTAAAATATAACATTAGCTAAAAAAATATTAAAGTATTATCATTACTTTGCTAATTTTTCAGCTGATTTTTTCCTTGCATTTTTATGTTGGATCTTGGTTAATAAATTGATTTCTTCTTGAAAACTGCTTATTTCATTTTTTCAAAACTCAAAATCTATTTCAATAAAACTTTAAGGAAAAAAATGTACAGAAAATTTACATTTTGAAACAGAAATTCTGAAAAAAACCCAGGGAGAATATTTCCTAATAATGATCTGTTTCTAATTCGTTAGAGTGACAACAAACTTGACATTTCAGGGAGTTGTCAGAAAATTCAGCTTTTATTTTTTCAGACAGATCTAGTATTTATATTAAAAACTGTTTTGCCAAGAGGCTCACATTCTGTCACTGACAAATGGAGCAGAGCCTGCCAAAGTAGAAAGATACAACTTTTCTTCCTTTTGGAACTTTTGCTAAAGTGCAGAAGAGATCTTAGAAACACCAAGCAGATTTTTAAAGTAAATGTCTAAAATGTAAATGAGATTTCAGGGCATACTTAATATTGCAAAACCAAAAAAGGGAAAAAAAAGAAGAAAGAAAAAAAGAGGAAAGGAGCTGGAAGCTGCCTAGATCAAGACATTTGAAACACACCAAAAAAAAAGGCTAAAAGTGAAATAGTTATGAAAGCCACATAAAATGTTTTTCATTAGAGGAAGAAAGCTCTGGAGAGGAATATTTAAGGATGTCAGTGGGGTAGATGTGGAGCAGTGTCTTGAGCATTAGGCCTGTCCTCAGTTCTGTGCTGTTCATGGATTTAAAAAGCTCCTGGCCCTCCACAGCACCACTCAAATAGGAAGTCACACAAACCAGCCCTCGAGGGAAGGGCTTGGGGGTCTCTGAACCCACTCAGCCACGACCCTGAAGGAATTCAAGCTTCCCAAGGACTCTGCTCATGCAAAGCGGAAGAGTCTTCCTACTTTCAGGTGTGGCTGGGTTTGTTTTAAAGAGAAAAAAACCACAACATTTCCTCATGTTTAAAAAAAGTCTGAACAGCAAACCTGAGGGTGTTTCATAGCTGGGATGTACCTTCTTTCCTGCCCTAAACTGGGTGCCTGGGGTTCCAAACACACACAACTCCCACCGCGGTGAATTCAGAGTAAATATTGGTGCATATTAATGAGGAAAACAATGGCCTGACCTGGTGTAACCTCATACCTTCACAAAGCCCTGTTCCACCTCTGAACCCATGGCTTGACTTTATCCCAACCCCCTTAACTACAAGAAATAAAGAAACAACTCTTTGAAATCAGTGCTCACCAAGTTTTGGAACTTCCTTTTAAAATACTTTTGTTTTAAAGCAATGTAAACTGCACAGAAGATCCAAGAATTGAAAGGCTGCCTTAAGCTACCATTATTTTCCAAAACAACTCAACTCTCAGAAAAAGCAAAAAAAAAATAAAAAAAAATGTAGCCAAAAGCTCCATTAGGATCGAATTAGAGGTGCTTGAGCCTATGAGCAATCAACTGGGGATCCTCATCTAGCACAGATAATGGCAGGGGCTGTTTGCAGGGATTCTCTCCCAGCTCCTGGCAAGCAGTGATTTAGAAAGTTCTGGAAACAGTACCAAGAGTTGGATTTATTTCCCCAAGTGCTCCATGCCCTACCTGAACCCACAGGTAGCTCTGGGCTCTGCATCATCCTGCTGTTAACACTCATCAGGATAAACCAGCCCCCACTAATCTTTTTTTCTTTTCTATCTTTGGGCTCACCTGACCCAAAACTTCAGAATTTGTACTAAACAGCCTGGGCCTTCCATAAGGCTTCTGGCTTGGAACTGACATGTTTTAAAAAGGGATTTTTTCCTTCGTTTATACAAATGTAAACAGAGCTGTAAATTCATAAGCAGGGCAACTGCTTACCTAAGGAATGGTGGATGATCCCAAAAGCCTGCTTGTCAAATACACCTCGTGCAAGTATTAGGAGCTGTTTATTTTGGAAACGGAACAAAAGCATCCTGAGATAAAGCAGAGTTGCTGATGTGGAAAAACCGGAACATTCCACATCATTCACAGTCATCCTGCCAGTGTGAAAAGTGAATCAGTTTCCATTCCTGCTCTTGAAAACAGGGATCTTTTTTTTTTTTTCATGTTTCAACAGAGGAAGGTTGGACTTAAAAAGACTTGAGGAAATGCTTACGTGTGAGCAGACTGTCAGGGATAAATAGAGCTTCACCTCTTTTTCATGGGGCCAGACTGTCAATTAAGGGCAATCAGATTTGTCAGCTCAATACAATCCCAAACACACCTACTTGTGTGGAACACTGCCTGTGACAGCTCTGCAGCATCCACATCCATGGAAAACTGGAAAACGGGAGAGGATGCTCAGCAATTTGTGTTCACTCAGCACTCTCCACTCTCTGAGACATGGGCTGGCCCCCACCATGGCTCAGCTCATCCTCCAAACCCCTACAGAATGTGCCTCTAAATTATGGCTTGTGTTTTATGTCCCACCCATCAGCAGAGAGTTAATTACAGTCTGGATTTAAACATTATCATTACTTACAACGTGCAAGATGTGTTAAAGGGGAGGAGGCATATATGATGCCAGTTCTCTTGCTCTAAATTGTTTAAATAAGGGAGGAAAAGACAAGAAATTATATAGTGCAAAATGTGGTGTCTGCATCAGAATTTGATACCTGCTGCATGGGCTTGTAGTGCTGGGGAAAGTCAGAGATGCAGCATTTGTGGCCCACTAAGCTGGGTACCAAAAACTTTCTGGGGTGTAACCTCCACTGAAATTTGGAATCCCGCTGTAGTTTACAGCTGTGGTCAGGTCAGGGCCTCAAATCCCAGACTTGCTCAGAGTAAGCAACTGCTCACCAAAACTGGCTCCAGTAGCCAGAGAAGATCTCAGGAAAAGCAGAATTCAATTTCTAGCCCTTCTGAGAAAGATTTGCTGAATTACAACAAGGACTTCTATTACATTAAGCCCAGTGTTCAAACATGGTGAACTCTCCCATATCACAAAGTGGACTGTTGATAATAAAATGTACAATAAATAATTTTAAGACTCCAATATTTTAGTGATGAATAATGTAACTATTCAGACAAAGAGCAGCAAAATGCAACATGGCTGGCTGATCAAATTTCCTAAAAAGCCCCAGAAAGAAGAGCCTTATTTTATATTTCTCTCTATCCATATTAATATAGGAATGCGTACTTAGAGCCAAAATTCTTGTGGCTCTTTCCTCTCAACTATTCCTAAATAAAATATAAACTCTTCTATTTCATTAGCTGTGTGCAGAGATGAGAAGAAGGAAGTTACGAAACAAGCTCAGATGTTGCCAGTCCTTCAAGTTTGTCTGAAGACAGCAACATTTCTGAGGCACTGAAGTGGCTCTTAAGCAACTTCACAAAAACATGTATGAAATGGCAGGAAAGGGTGCTCAAGTGCTGTCTTTCACTTCTTGCTTAGATGTTTCTTCTGAGACAGGGGGTTTTGGTGTGGATTTTTCACGCAGCTTGGTCTGCTAAGGTACCATTTATCTCTAAGAACCCACTTTTATTTCATATCCACCTTCTGCTTGTACATGTAAAACCCTGAAATGTCACTCAGCTACCAAGTCAGAGCCTGACCTTTCACAAAATACTGCCTATAAATATCATATAAACCATTATCATTATGAACCATCTCTACTGGGCTTGATGGCTCTACCATCACACGATGACATTTTATCTGGCCCCTGTTCCCCAGCTCTTCTGTGCACCTTCTGTTAATGCAAACTTATATTTCTGCCAGCAGTAAAAATAAAGGATTGAGGCAAGTTCACTTGAAATTTAATGATAGGAGCTACATAGATAGATAAAGAAACCCATGTAAGACAAACATAGCACAAAAAAGGTCATAAAATGTCAAAGAAGACAGAATCTTTCAACTTTATAACTCTCTGCAGTGCTTGGCAATGAACAGAATGTTGAGAAGATCTTAACATTTTAGGTACATTTTAAGATACTGCACATATTCTAGATATATTAAATATATTTGAAATATGCTCAGGACCACCAGGAGTGGTCCAGGTCACAAATTAAGTGCATGAGGAAGAATTTGTCACATGGGACATGTCCTATGAACCACAGGGGATTTGTCAGAATGACCCAGATAACTGACATGGGGAGGGACTTGCCTCATCATTTCCCCCTTTTTAAAGGCAAACTGATAAAAAAAAATAAATACATATATATCTGTATATATGTCAGGTTTCTTGCAAAGACTTCATAATCCAGTGTAAAATGATGCCAGCCTTTATGGACAAAAGGCAGGTGAAGATGAATTGCCTTTGAATTTCTGTGGGACTGGAAACTTCACAGCAACAGGAAAAAAATCCACAATTTTACCACCCTTTGAGAGCTGTATCTTTTGCCTGTGCTACATCCCAAACTGACATGCCCTCACCCTTCCTTTGACATGGGAGCAAAGCTAAATGGGAGAGCCTTAATGGCTCAGCAGTGCTCCCACCCCAGCACTACCTCTAAGGATGAGAGAAGTTACTGAATAAAAACGACTTTCCTTAGCTGGGGCAGTGTAATTTCAGCCCTGGAGCCCAAAACTCTCCTCAGTTACAAACCTCAGGCTTTGAAAAGAACATTTAAGGTTCATGTTGAGAGGCTGCTTTTTAGACTTTTTTTTCCAAGGCAGAACAGAAATGTGTCTCCAGTAGGGAAAGCTCCACTTGTGCCTTTTCCCATGGATAGAGGCAGCAGGGAGAGGGGAGCTTCAATTCCCTGTCAGCCCTCCAAGCTGTAGTCTCAGTGCAAGACTGCAGTGGCCTTCAAAAGCCTTAATTTATAAGTAAAATATCTCTTCCTGCATAAATGTCATATTAAAGTGTATCACAGAATTCAGCACAGCATCTGCCCAGCCATGGCTGTGAGTGAAAATGTTATTCCAATTCTTGCCTGTATTTTCCATCCAAATATTTGTGTAGTTTCAAATAGCCCAAGGAACCTGGTCCTGACATTACCCTCACAGAAATCAATAAAGGCTCTGCCTCTGGCTTCAGGCAGTGGCCTCAAGCATCCTGTAGCGACAACTTTGAAATCCTAAACTCAAACCTCCAGAGCAATTGTTGAAGGAATAAATTTCTTTCTATTTACAGCCATCCTGAGCACATGGGGCAGTTTATAAACTCGGGTAAAGAAGGTGGTAAGGTGATGGTGGCTGATTTGGAGGAGCTATCTAAAAACAGCCTGTTCAGAACCAGGTGCACTGATGGATTTCCCCATCAGAGGATACAGCAGCTACGGCAATGAGCACTCAGCCCCCTTAGCCAGACTGTGTGCATGCCCTGACCAGGGAGTGTGAAGTTTTATTTCATATAAAACACTCCTGGAAAAGCCCCACTCTGTGATTAATAACAGCAATCACAAGTTCTGTGTGCAAAACAAGAGAGTGCAGCTAGTGAGGCGTGAACTGACACTACAGCTGAAGTGTGGGGATTCAGCAGCGCAGGGCTGCTGGCCCCAGGGGATGGAGGGAGGAGAAGTGGCATTGGAGGAAAGGGGAATGGCAGCAGGGACATGTGAGCAGAGAAATCCTGAGGAGAAACAGATGGCAAAGAGAAGGAGGATGCAAAAGGCAGTGAAGCACAGGAGAAGTACAAGAATTACTACTAGAGTTTAAATAGAATAATCCAGAAGTCAGCAATATAAGTGTATTAATTAAACTTTATTACCCTGCACTGCACACAACCTTCAGATGGAGTTAACAGAAACCTACAAAAAAGTTCCCTATTACATCATCTGCTTATTTTTTTTAAAAAAAAGAACAAATCTGTTAAAAATTCCTTAGTTAGGTATATCACCCTAAATATTGATGCATGCTCCCTTCAGCAGGGCAATGTATGCAGCCAAAAGCAACCTCAAGCTTTATGGAACATTAATAATTAGAATGAGCACTACAGATGGAATTCAGATTTGAAAAGGGAAAAGCCTTAGCACTAAAAAATCCTTGTCTGAGACTGAAATGGGAACACAGTTGTGTAACCACGAGTCTTGTTACCTTCTAGAGGTCACCAATGCACAAAAAATCATCCCAGGCATTCAGAGTCGTTTTACTGGGAAATAACAGACTAAAGGTCACTTGAAGCTGAAGTTTCTCGCTGCCTTCTGCTTTGCCATAAAGCAAAACACATTAAAAGAACAATTGAGCTGCTCTGTGGCTCTGGTGCACGTGAGATTTCTGCATCACTATTATCCACCATGAACAAAGCTGGTCTCTTTTATTGCTTTTTTTCAGTACTTGAATATCTGCCTTGTAGGAGAAATTGCTTTTGCCTAACACTGTGTCTGGTGCTTCAGGTGTGGTCTGGCTGGCTTTTTACAGCATATTCAGGAGTGCTTTTAAATCATCCCTGGCCAGAAATGGGTATCAAAAGTGGTGACCTTTAATGAGCTACATCACCTACATCAAGTGGCAGCAACAGGGCTTTAGCAGCCTGTTCAAAACACAAAAATCTGTCCCTTTTCCATGAGGGTATGGACAGCACTGTGCTCTGCTCCTGATGGTAGGGTAACTGAAGTTCTTGTTCACAGATCCCTGGGGGGGATTAGAATGAAATGACACTAAATGAAGTATTTTTATTTATATAAAATGTATGGCAAGTTTATTTTGGAACCATTTGGATGCAACAGAAAGGAGATACATAGCTGTTCTGGGTATTATCTGTAGTAACAGAGCAATATAAAAGTATAAGGAGATCACTTAAGTAAACAATTAGGAAGAAAGACAAAGAAAGGATAAGAGTAGACAGTGGAAAGATACCACCACCCTGGATCCAGAAACAAGACTTGACTGCTGCTGTTTTGATGCCCATTTGTCAAAGTGATGGTCTCAGTCTTCATCCATCAGGGGCGGAGGAAATCCATGGAACATGAAGTTTGGTGGGATAACACACGTTCAGATTCAGGTGCTAGTGCCCAGGGACCTCCCCTGGAGGATGAGTTTTCCACTCTCTGTTCCAACACTGTGGATCACGAGTCAGGGGGCACTTTGGGGATCTTTGATGGTTTATGGCCCCTTCACCAACATGACTGCACAGCTGAGCCAGTTGTGCCCTCCCAGAAGTGAGGAAAACGCTCAGGTCTGCGTGTGAATGTCCCGATACCTCCCCCAGGAGGGCGTTTACACCTGAGCCAGGTTTGTAAGAGAGGACATGGCCATGACAGAAAGCACCACCCCCACAGGATCTGCTCCCCACTGCCCTTCTCCCCCTTCTGACCCAAAACCGGTTTGTTGCCAAAGAAAAGTTGGTTTGTCGTGGTCATTCTCAGGTGGTGAGTGTCCATCCTCCCTGTAATGGGCTGTTCTCAGGCACCACACACCCAAAACCTCTCCTCCACCCCTTTGGCTGCAGGGTGCAAACCTGGCCTCAGCAAAGCACCCTGTTGCTTTTGTAAATCACTAACCCTTAACGTTTCAGTCCCTCACACACTGGCAGATTGTTCTGTTTGCACTTTTTCTCGTCGGGAATTTAAGAATTCTCACCTGAGGACTGAGTAGTCAGCCCAGTTTCTAACCAGCTCGTCCAGGACCTGACCCTAAGGGCAACTCCATGAGTGCCCTTTCCAAAAGTCATCACAGAGCCATTGGATGGTTTGGGTCTGAAGGAACCTTAAAGATCATCTTGGTTCCAAACCTTTCGCCACTTGCAGGGCCACTTTCCACTACACCAGGCAGCTCCAGGCTGGCCTGGCCGTCCCTGTTCTGTACAAGGCCGGTGTGTCCCACGCGGCTCCGAGCAATCACCCCGTCTGTCACCGCTACCGGCGGCCGAGGCCGCTCCTTCCCCGCCCGCTCTCACCTTGCCACACCCCGCCGCGACCCTTCCTGCGGCCCCCCTCCCCTCCATCCCTCCCTCTCCCCGTTCCCCTCCTCTCCCACCGCTTCCCCATG
>VWYI01038827.1:0-63808 GCA_013399455.1 Anthoscopus minutus | reverse complement strand
CTCAGCTGCCTCTCGGGCGGCGGCGGGAGCTGCTCGTACTCATTGATTCCCGTTCTCCGCCTCTGCCCTGGCCCGTCTCCGCACTCCGAGTACTTTTTCTGGGCTTTTTTTTTTTTTTTTTTTTTCTTTCCCGTTGTTTGCGGCGGAGCGGAAGGAGGATGGGGTTCGAGCTGGACCGCTTCAGCGGGGAGGTGGATCCCGACTTCAAGTGCAACCTGTGCAACAAGGTGCTGGAGGACCCGCTGACCACCCCGTGCGGACACGTCTTCTGCGCGGGCTGCGTGCTGCCCTGGGTGGTGCAGCAGGGCAGCTGCCCCGTCAACTGCCAGCGCATCTCCACCAAGGAGCTCAACCACGTCCTGCCCCTCAAGAGCCTCATCCTCAAGCTGGACATCAAGTGCGACAACCACGCGCGGGGCTGCGAGGCGGTGGTGCCGCTGCAGCACCTGGGCGAGCACGCCGAGACCTGCGACTTCTCTCCGGCCAAGTGCCGCAACCGCGGCTGCCGCCAGGTGCTGAACCTGCGCGATGTGGAAGCGCACATGCGGGAGCGCTGCGAGGCGCGGCCCGCGGGGCTGTGCGAGCAGGGCTGCGGGCTGGTGCTCACCCACGGCGAGCGCCGGGCCGGCGGCCACGGCTGCCTGCGGGCGCTGCGCGCACACGGGGCCGCGCTGCAGGCGCGGGCGGCCGCGCTGGAGAAGGCGCTGAAGAAGGAGGCGCTGCGCGCCGGCAAGCGGGAGCAGTCGCTGCTGTCGCGGCTGGCGGCGGCGCAGCTGGAGCTGCAGGTGACGGCGCTGCGCTACCAGAAGCGCTTCACGCAGTACAGCGCCCGCCTGGACGCGCTGGCCCGCGCCCGCGCAGCCTCCCCCGGCAAGGTAAGGACGGGCACCGCGCTGCCCGGTGTCCCCCCGGGATGCTCCTTGTCCCGTGCGCGGCTCCCGCGTTCCCCTCCGGCCGGCAGCGTGCGGGGTTTCTCCTGGAGAGCCCATCCGGCCGCAAATCCCTTCAGGTACCTGAGCTTTTGGGCTAATATGACGCTTGCTATAGGTGCATGTTTTTAAGTGTGAGCGTCATTGCTGGCTAACTCGCGCAGAAAAGTAAAAAGGCACGGTATTACTGTTTTGTTTTGGTTCTCTTGCCCGAAGACAGCTCTAAAAGTGGAATTTCCAGGGCTGGAAATAGTATCAAACCAGCAGAAATTGACTCCGAGGAGTCACACAAAGTGGAGTGTATTGGAAGAAGCCGCTGTGACCCAGTGCTTTCCAGAGCCTGAGCTCACCTAGCATCCCACAGTAGGGCTTCCTGCAAAATGCAGGCTTTGGGATTAACTGTGATGCAACTCAGACGCCTCGCCAGCTATTTCAGGAGCTGCAGCCATCATCTTTGTAACATCCACATCCAAATACAAGACATCTGCTGTGTACTTGTGATTTCTTTCCCAGAGTCACACAGGGTTCTTTAATTAGGAAGGGAAATTTTACCTTGATTTCAATCCCTCAAATTAGACCATTTATAAAATGTCCAGAATCAAAAGCCAGAGCTACAGCAATCCCCAGGTTTTAATTGAAATGAGGCTTCCCAGCAAGGGAAGCTCTGGAAGCCAATTATCTTTTAAATGAAGACATTCAGAGTCCTCTCAGTGACCTGGAATGTGCTTTCACACAGTATTCAACTGTTCTAAGCTGTCAAACATCTTGTACTCACACCTTTGGTAATGTTAAGGCTCTAAAAGCTGTGTTAAGGAAATAAAACTTCATGTTAGAGGATCTTTTTTTCTTTTAACCTTCTTAGGAATCCAGGAGAGAACTCGCCCTGTTTTCCTAACTCGAACCAGAAAATACTTCCATACTAAATGAATTGTTCTAACATCAGGCAATACTGGGTGTGTACTGGTCAAAATCATAGTAATACCATTAAAATAAACTGGAGGTTCACAGTCACAATCAAGATGCAGGACAGTTCTGTCTCCCTCTTTTCCTGCAGCACTTTGCCCTGGCATTCTGGAGGTTTTCTGCTCCCACTGCCTGGCACACAGCTCCCTCTCCATCGCTGATGACAGGAGAGCCCTGCACACAGTCCTGCTATCAGAAATCTTCTCACCCAGTCCCTGCCTCCTCATATTTGATCTCCTTTATTCTCACACCTCCCTTTCTTTGTGGCTCGTGCTGCTAATGTTGGGTTTGCATCATTCAGCTCTCTACAGAGTAGGGAGCTGCTGTAATCCTGAGAGCTGCTCCTTCTTAGCTGCAAATGTCCATGACACACAATTCCAGCTATACTTTCTATCAGATTTATGGGTACAGCTGGCCCAGACCCTTGTGCTGGCTCCAGCCCCGTTACAAAGGGCTGTTATGCAGTTCTCTGGAGCAGCCACCAGGCTGAAGAAAGCTGGAAGGTGTCGTGTCACCGCAGCCGCTGGGCCAGCGGTCAGTCTGCTCCGTGTCTTTCACAGCATTTTGGGCAGCTGGCCAGCACTAACAGCTCTCTACTGCCCAGCTCCCAGGCAAGCACAAATAGCAAACTTGCATCTTTGTGACCCAGAGAGTTTAGTAAAAGACCCGTGGTAATCACCTCTAGTGCAGGGGATGCTTTCCCACTTCGGGGCTCTGGCAGGCTACCAAGTTTGGAGTTGTTTTCTCAGAGACAGTAGCACAGACTGTGCAGGAGCACTCAGCAGGATGTATAAATTTGCCTAAGGATTATGTCCCTGAACACAGGGATTAGAGGTATGGTAGTGTGAAATAACCTATTTGCTATCATTATTGAAATTACAACCATTATTCATGTTTCATACGTTTGCAGATGTAGCAGTTTGGTCTATGCTAAACACAAGTAGGCTGAGCACCAACAATGTGGGTTCATGGCTTACATGTGGTGATTGCAGAACTTACTGTGGGATGTTCTGGCTCCTCAGTAAATGGAGAAAAAGGGTTTTCTGACTTTCTTGCCTGATGGATGCTTGTTGCTGCAGATGCAGAACCAATGCAGAATAAATCAGATGACATATCCTGTAGTCAAAACAGAAGAAATGCCCACGTACAGCTGTGTTTAAATGCTTAGTCAAAGGGGAAATAAGATACTGAGTGACATTAGGCTGTTCTTTAAAGACCCAAATTCACTGCTGTCTTTTGGCAGCTTTGGAGACTCAGGTCAGGATTAATCTTAGCAGAGACTTTTTTTGTGATGCTAGAAGAATCACAGCTTTGCTGTGCTTTCATCTGCCATGTCTGAGGTGAGTTGTATAACACAACCACAACAATATTGAGAGAAGACATGAATAAATACATATTTTATACACACACCTACCTGTAAGCATCTCACAATTTTATGAGCCCCTTAAGCAGGTGGATGTGCCTTAAGTGACCCCAGTTGTTATCCCTGTGTATTATCACTGAGGGAACACTTCAGTTTTACTGTGTACAGTTCAAGGGTTAATTCAGAGAACGACTGTTCATTCCTTGGTGGGAAAGGAGAGGCTTTTTGAGGATGAGCTTGAGCAGGGAGTAGCAGGGCAGGTGGTGTGTCTCACTCAAAATTGGTATTTCCTTCTATCAGACATGTCAGTCCTGAAATATCAAATCTAAACAATCAAGAAAAAAACTTGTACAATTCAAACAAGGCTTAATCCTTGGTGAAACACAGGACTGTGCACACCTCTTGATAAGCTGATCTGGTCAATCCCCTATTTACACAGCCGACAAAGTCCTTTGGGAAGGAACAAGGGGAGAGGGAATCGGAAGCAGTTGACAGTGCTAGCTGCAGCCCAGAGTGGAAACCCTTCTGCTCTCCTGGCAACCAGAAACAGGGACTGACTTTAAATGCAGCAGCCAGGCAAGAACCAGTTATGATCTGACATTCAGGACCTCTGTGGTGGTGGTGACACAGATTTGAATTCTCTTAAGAGCTAGATGAAGTCCTTTAAAACAAGATGATGTGTTTTTCTCAGCCTGTCCTCAAGCAAGATGGGCCAGGCTGGTCCTGGCAGCCCTTTCACCAGAGAACAGAGCTGAGATGCCTCCTCTAGTGAAGACAAGACCTTCTTAGCCACAGCACTACCAAAGAAATTACTCTCTACTA
Source organism: Anthoscopus minutus (assembly GCA_013399455.1). Taxonomy (NCBI): domain Eukaryota; kingdom Metazoa; phylum Chordata; class Aves; order Passeriformes; family Paridae; genus Anthoscopus; species Anthoscopus minutus. The sequence goes on along the minus strand of VWYI01038827.1, from coordinate 59,731 downwards.
TCTAAGGGGAAAGGCAGTCTATTAGCTGCACATTACTCAGCTGGGAAGTACAGTAATTTCAAGAATTATGTTTTAAGAGTTCTGTTCAGCTGTGGGAATACAACATGCCAGGAACCATCAGGTCTGCTGCCGGAGCAGCTGCTGGGGCAGGGCTGGCCCCTGGCCACCACATTTCCACAGTTACCTCACTGTTTAATGACTGCTCTGCTGGAACACCAGATCTTGGAGGGGGAGAGGAAGGCAGAGCCCTGGAAAAATCATTTGCATCGTGGCTTCCTTATGAAGAGAAGGAGAAGGTTGTAAGAGCTGAGATGTGAATGTGCAGAAGAGGCCGGGTGTCAGCGAGGTGCTGCTGCCTCCCCGGGCCGGGCAGTTCTGCACCCATGATGGGGCTGGTGCTCTGGAACGTGGCTGCTGCCATGGGGAGCATGGAGACACTGCACAAAGGCACCAGAAAAACCTGGAAATGTCTTTAAAACGCCTGTAGGCAGAAGTACTTTTTCAGAAGTCCCTACAGAAAGCTGCGTTAGTTGATTCTTTTCCCGCACAACACAACTGATTCAATCCCACCTGCTCCAACGCTTGTTCAGCCAGGTATAAAAGTGTCAAATCAAAGCCACATAAGGAGGCTTTAATGAAAACAGGCAACTCTAATTACTGAAAGTGTCTTGAGAGCAATGTTGTAATTGTTTTTTGATTGTTCTAATTGATTTGCCTTCTTAAATAGGGATAATAGAAGGAAACAGTCATGCTAGCATGTGCTTGTCTTTCAAATCCAGAATCATCAGTCCTTGAAAGTGGTCTCACAGGACTGGAAATTTGTTCCCTGAAATCCTGTCTGAGGTCTGGGTCTGTAGACTTGCAGGGAAATAGATTTTACTACATTTTTCAGTCCTCTTCTGGGTACCTGGTTCTCGCTGCTGCCAAGTACCGGATTCCAATCAAATCACTTTGTTCACGTTGCTGTGTGTCAGGTCCAAGTCTATTTATTACTCAATCATTAGGGAAGATAATGATCAGAAACTGACGTAGAAGTTGTAAAAAGCTCATTTTCAGGTGGAGTTGCTGGTGCAGTTCCCCCGTAGAGGAGCTCGGAGTGTGCGGTCAGTGGAGCTCTGCCAGTTCACACTGGCAGGGAATTGGGCTTCCTTATCATTCCCAAATCTCTGGGAGTAATTCAGTAATCCAGGATTACTCTTGACATTTTTTATGACTTTAATATACCTTAATATTTGATTGACAACTTCATGTTAGAAGAAAAATGCACAAACTAAAACCATCTGCATCAAATTACAGTGTAACTGTTGCAATTTTTGTCATTAATTGGTTATGAAAACCAGACTTGTAAGATAACTTCCTCAAACTTTTTTGTGTTCATAACTTTTTCACCCTTTGGATAAAACAAAGAAAATGGTTTTGGAGGTAGAAAAGTTGATCTGTATCTTTACATGTGCATACTGAACTTGTTCTGATCTCTAAATGTTGTTATTCAGAGGGGTTTTTGTAGTGCTCCGCTGTTGTTTGTTCTGTTGTAAATAACAACACTGGATTGAGACTGAAGGGAGAGCATTGTGAACATTTAGTTGTCTGTAACAGTTCATGCACATAGTTTCATCTTTATAAAAGTTAATAGGCCTAAGTAGCATCCCTGTGTCATAAAGGACATTTTGTAGGATTTTGTAGTTAGGAACAAGCTGGGATGAGAGACCAGGAGAACAGAGCCTGTTCACACAGCCCTCCAAATATTGCATGTCCTTCCAGTCTATCTTTGTTGTATGCTGTTTGTCCAGAAAACTATTCACTGCAGAATTTCATATTTTAGAGGATTAACATAATGATTTTCAGTGATGGGAGGTTTCTGTTTTTCAGAGCAAAAAAAAAAAAATACGCACAGAAGGTGCTGTGAATAGCAATTTCCATTCTGGGCCTGTGGCAAAATTTGTAGCTGTTTTGTTTGATGCTGTTTTCTAAAACTCTGCTGAGAATTTTGTGTTTGATACTGTTTAAAACAATGTCACTTAAAACAATGTCACATAGTCAGCAGGAGAGATGGGCAATGCAAGGGTTTAGTCCTAAGATTCAGTCACCTCCAAGTACTGGAAAAGTCAAAGAGTTTGGCTACTGTGGAGTATTTTACATAACACATCACATATGACTGACTGGGTCAAGTAGTTGCAGGAACTAGCATTACATATAAACCCCTTCTGTTGCTGTTAAGTGTCTCACTGTAGATCTCAATAAAAAAGACACATAAATCTTAGGGGAGGTTCTGCTGCTGGAGCTCAGTGGGGTGGCTGGAGCAGCCACTGGGAGCTGCAAAGTTATTCCAAACATTTGTCTCTAAACTACAAGGGGATTTTAAAAAAAAAAAAGAGAAACCAACCCGACAAAAAACATGGGTAGAAGTGTTACCTGTTCTATTTTACCCCCCCCCACACACACAATGTTTTGAATGTGTTTATCTGTTCTTTGTAGGGTGAAGAAACTAAAGCACTGACTCTGGTCCTGCATCGGGACTCTGGATCCCTTGGATTTAATATCATTGGTGGCCGGCCATGCGTGGTATGTTAATTGTTAAAATATGTTTGCCCTTTCCAGTTGGGAAAAGCATGTAGGTCAACACTTAGAGGAAAAATATTGCTGACAAGCATTTGGTCCTCTTGGGATTCTTTCAGAGCAGTTCTTCCATTGAGATTGTATGGGTGTCCATCAACAGTGCTGCCTTTTCTCTCGCTGCTGTTCATTCTTGCATATCATCGCAGCCAGCAGCAGTAGCCCTGCTGCAGAGCCACTCCCAGAATGATAAAACCCTGTCTTTCTCAGACACTACTGCTGTGAAGTTCATGGGTTGAGAGCCACAACTTTAGCCCCTTCCATAAAAAAAAAAAATAAATTACTTGCTCTCCTTTCCACCAGAGGTCCAGCAGCCCTCTGTGCAGGTGAAGGGATGGAACTTAAACAGCCTGGTTTTGAATTCTGTGACTCCAGCAGATGTTTCCTGCACCACACACTCACTAATGTATTTTTTCGGGATGCTTGTTGGCTGGAGCTGCTGCATATGACTTTAATTACATCAAGGAGTGCATTATACCTTGTCCTAGTAATTTAGAAAGTATTCAGAACTACTTCTTGGCTGCTCAGAAACCTGACATTAATCACGATTTATTCCTAGTGAATTCACTTGAAAGTTACTCTTTCTTTCTTTCAAGTTTTTCAGCTTTCTGCGACATTGTTCTGCACTGCTAGTAGCACAGTACACGGGAATATGAAAATGCCTTGTTAGGTGTAAGGTGTTTTCGTGGGTATATTTTCAAGTCTCCAGAGGAAAAGCTGTGCAAATAAAATGAAAATTGCACTGTTGTCTTAGGTTTGATGTGCAAGCAGGCTGTGTCTCACTGGGCTTTGCTGTGAGAATAATTGTAATGACAATTACTCCTGAGCTGGCCTAAGTCAGAGGAAAATGATTATCAAGCAACTAATTTACCTAATGGAAGTCCGTCCCTGATTGCTTAATCTTTCAAAATCAGAGTATCAGATGTTCTCATTAGCATAAGGCAATTCCATATTAAGACATCAGTAAGAACTCTAATTTCTCTGAAATTACATGCACTGTTGTGACATGGACAAGCTTCAGCTGAGGGCAGGTGAGAGGGACAATAATGTGTTTTCCTTTTCATCCTTGAAGGACAATCAGGATGGGTCATCGAGCGAAGGAATTTTTGTATCCAAAATAGTTGACACTGGGCCTGCTGCTAAGGAAGGAGGGCTGCAAATCCACGACAGGATTATGGAGGTATGAGAATACACTGCCTTTTAATAGTGCAAACTCCAGCTCAGGTCTTCACATGGCATGTTTGCTGTGGCTTTGGGGAGAAGTGGACCGTGGTAAACACTGTCGAGAAGATCTGTCTGTGAAAATATGCTGGGCTTGATTCAGTGCTGACCTCCAGGGCTTTAGGTATAGTCCTTCCCTAAATATAGAAACCAGATTATGGATGGTATGTGCATGTCCTGACTTCCTGAGGAGCTTGCATCTCTCTGGTATGCCATAGATAGTTCTTTTTTAAGCTGCTGGAAACTTGGAAGTTACTTAGTTAAAACCATATGTGAAATATCTGTGGTGTAAAGCACAACATTATTTTTCTTGGTATTTTAAGTTTTGAATGGTCAGGGAAAATTCCTGAGAGAAGAGAAGTCTTCTCTGAGATTTCTCTCTATGGTTTATCATAAACCGAAGTAACTCCTTCAGTGTTGTTTATGAGTTCTTACTTAGACTGCAGTATGAATTTCTTCTCATTTTGCCAAAGTCTTGACCTCAATAAAAAGCTCTTCTTGTGAAGGAGATGGTTGCATGAAACTTTCCTCTAAATTTGCAACTAGCCAATTTCTTTTTAGGGGGGAGTGCAAGAAAAAGGTTCATTTTCATGAAACAAAATGCAGCTGACAGAGAGTCAGTTCCCATTGTTTGGGATTTTGCAGTTCAGAAAAAGTCTTCCTCACTGTCTTATTTTTGTAGGCTGGAGAAACTTTGAGAGTCTATTGTTCAGAAAGATAAGTGCAGTGTTTGTTGCCAAGGATATCATGGAACAGCCAGTTTCTCTAAGTAATGGAATTCCATTGCTCTTATGTTTTGCAAATGAGCAATAAACAGCTGTTAAGGATTTTCTGTTGGCAGAGGACAAAGCATATTTGCCTTTTTCTGTACTGTTATGGCAAATGTACTTACAATTTAGTAAGAGTATAAAATATTAATTAAGTTTCTTCATATGGGAAAGAATGGAGCCACAGTAGCAGAACTATAAAAAGATAAGAAGCTGAGCTGTGAAATGATCCAGAGTTGCTCAAACTCTGTGTGTGATGTAACACAATTGCGAAAAGGTCTGGACATTTTTGTGAGAACTCTGCGATTTTGTTTGAACTGAAAGGTTTCCCATAAGCCTGAATTTCCCCACAGCCTCCTTGGAAAGCTGACATCCGTTTCTGAAGTAGTGCACAGTCACAGAAACCAAACAACCATATGAAAACCAAAACTCTGGGAGCTAAGTACCCCAAGGTTAGGAAATGTCCTGGCCTGTGGTTCAGGCTCCGTGAGCACAAACTCTGTCGCAGTTGTGGAAGTGACCCTGGCTCAGAGTGCAGGGGACAAGAACAGCCAGCCTCCATGGGCTCTGCACCATCTGCTCTCTTGCAAGGAACCTCCTTCCTTCTGATTTTATTTTTGCTCCTTCCTTACTGCTCCCCAAGCTTAGTGCTGGTCCAGGCTGAGGAACGAGTCCCACGCTGTGTGCGTTCGGAGGGACACGAGGGGACAGGCTGGGTGAGCTTTGCTGCCATGTCCCCTCCCTGAGCAGAGCCATGCCTGTGCTTGTGCAGAGCCTTTTGCACAGTCCAAGCTGCATTTTCAGAGAAGAGAAAAGCCCAGAACAAAGACATTAGAGCGATCTGTTGGATTAATATCACGCCAAGGGTAGCAGGAACCCGTGTGTTGACATGGGGCTGACACGTGTTGACAGCTCTTGTTGTGCTGACCACAAACTCATTGTCGTATTCACTCTTCTCACCTCCAAATATACACAAAATGCTGATGAAAATGGAACACAATGATGTTTCCCAAGGGTTGGCTTTGGGTGCCTCCAGACCAGCATCTCATTCTGGATCAGGAGAGTTGTGTGGAAGCAAGCCTTGAGGGATGCCCAGCTAATGTGGTTTGATTCCCATTGTGGAGCAGTCTCCAAGAGTGGTAATTGAATCCTTTTTTAGATAAATTAATTTGTTTCATACAGCCCAGCCACTACAGGCATCCAGTTCACAGCACTAGACTGGAGTGCTCTGAAAGAGAACCCTCAAAATACAGACACTGTGGACACCAGCTCCTGAGAGCAGCTGTTTCCTCCTATGTTCTCTGCAGTTTATATTTAGCACATTTTCTCTAACCTTGCTCTGGGTAAGGAAAAAGGGGATACCTCCTGCATGAAGGCATCTAAGTGAGCTTTTTCATCCTAATGTCTAATTATCTTAGATAATTGAAATACCTGTAAACTATCTAGATGAGAATCAGTTATGGCCAATGGTGGTGTCCTTCTAGAGGCAAGTTTTTTTATATCCTTCACACTGTCAAAGTTTTGATTTGGGAGTTTGACTCAAAAATGATTTACAGATGTGGCTGTAACTAGCAGAGCACAGCTGGAGGACTTGGCACAGAGCAGAGCATCCTATCAGGTCACATTTGCTTTCAAAGGCATAAAAATGGTGAGGAAAGATGGCAACTTACTTCTCTAGATCTGAATTTAGCTATCCAGAACTTCTTTGACTTGTTCCTTCAATATTAAGGTTTTATATATCATCAGCATGATTCTGAATAGACTCTTCCACAAAGAATTCTTATTCCAGTATAAGATGCTGAGCATAACATCTCCCTAATTAATTCCAGCATCCATCACAGAGAATTTACAGTGAAGTAAAACATGAATCATTTGATTGCCTTTTGGAAATTGTTTCTTTGCTGCAGATCTTCTGATGGATGTGTTTTGGAGCACATATAAAATAAGAGTGTCACTTCTCGTTTTCAGAACTGCCACAACATTTCTAATTACTGAGCAGGGATTAGGCAGAGTGAAACACAGACACATCAGGGTAGTGTTCAGGGCTGATAGCAGAAGTATTGCTTTATTGCTGTTTGTTTGCAAATTCTATCCCCTGACAATTTGATCCAGAGATAACCTTGGAATTATGTCAGACATAATTTTTAAGCACATTTTCCTTATGTAATTTGGATTTCCTGTTCTACGTTTTTCAGAAGGTTAAACGCAAAGTTAATCAGGTTTAAGAATTGACTTGAATTTTCTTTAAAAGCCTTTTTTTGGCCCTTTTCATATCACTGAAATAAGTAATGGCACTGTGAGATCTGTGTTGCTACTGCTAAATGACAAAAATCAAGATGAATGTTGCATGGTCTGTACTACTCAGTCATCAGAGCAGCATGTAACAAATAACAGAGAAATAGCCTTATTCTTGTGTTTTGTTTTACAGAATCTGTTGAATAATTATTTTTAGGGCTTACATAGGACTATGAAGATCATGTTGTGACTATTAACTGCTTAATAATTTCCCCTCACTGTTTAATAATATCGTTACTCTGTAAATGGATAATCTGAGGCACAGAGGGAAGGAAGCCCTAGAAGTTCTTTACAGGTTAGGGTTAAAGATTTGGATTTTGGTGGTTTGTAACTTCTCCAGGTAAACCAAAGCTTCTTACCTGTATCTGTTCTCAGATTTTCACATTGACTTTAGGAGTGAGGAAGTCACGATTCTGGGAGATTTCCTCTGCTTTGACTACACATTTTTCATGTAGTTCTGTACTTACACATTCAAAGCCAGCAGCTGATTTCAGCTGGTGATTTACTGAGGTATTGTTAAGAGGTTCCATAGAAAATTGCCACGTTAAAAACATGCTGAAACTATTGATTTTTCCTGCAAAGGAATTACTGTTCTCATAGATTTCATTTTTGTCAGGGTAACAAAATGGTCCTAATTTCCTCTCTCAACAGAAGTTGGTTCAGGTCCCAGCCCTGAATGCCTCTACACAGCTGCTTGGCATTTCTTAAGACAAAATCAGATTTTCAGAGTTTTTATTTTTAAGCACATCAGCCCTGAAAGATTATAAATTAAATCTGGCATTCTCTTCTCACTAACTGGTAAACTTGTTTGTTTAGCTCTGGGACTGCTTGGGAAGAAGGAGGCTTTTGAAAAGGCTGACTGCTCACCACCTTAAAAAGTTTGCAGCACAATTAGGGTACTGTTGAGGCAGTATAAACTGTCACAGCTTTGCTGAAACCTGGAGGATTTATGCCATCTGGGACTCGCCCGGTGTTTCATGCTGCTCACAGGAAGGATCATTAGTTTAGGAGTTGAGAACATGTCTTAGTTCATTTGATTGATTTTCCCCAAAGCACACTCATGTGCTACAAATTACAGGCTGCTTTTCCAGGACGTGCATTTCTTCGCAGATTAAACAGGAGAACAATGAAACTTTTTAGCAAGTCTTGTGGATGTTCGAACAAAATTTGCTATTTGCTGCCCTGTTCACCCTGTGGTAAGTGTGGTGTTTTGGCAGAGCCACTTTCTGCTCACAGGAGGGGGTTAGGTGGATTTCAGGGAGATTAATTTGGTAGCTGTGTTCACAGCACAGCCTCTGAAAAGTCACATCAGCACAGAGAAATGCATCAGCCACAGAGGAATGGCAGGAAAGGACTGCCCCTGCTCTGGCAGGGGCATGGTGAACCTTTCCCTGCCAGTGACACAACGTGAGGCGAGGATTGCTTGAAAAGTGAGTGAATGAATAAAAGAAGAAACATTCCTTGTGGTCTGGTGGTACGTGATGGGTCTCGTTTTTCCAGCAGGCTGAGCCCGTGGCTGAAAGGGCTCAGTGTGGCTGGCTGCACTGTCAGTGCACACTTGTGCTGCCCTGGGTGCCCTGCTCGCCTATCACCACTCACAGGCAGCTTCCACAAATAACCAGTCAATAAAATTACTATCTGAACACCGCCTTCAATTTCTGACTTGCTGGAGAGCACTTTTTAAAACAATGCCAGCTTGAGCAGGATAATCCTAAGCCTGCAGCTCCTTGCGGGACGCTGGGTGCCAGCTGAACTCTGACAAGGATACAGATTCAACAGAATTGTCATGAATGGAAAATTCAGCCCTGCAAACAAGATTTACTGTGCAGCTCCTTACACTCAGGAATTAATTTTCTAGAAGAAAACATTTTCAGACAGTGACTTCAAATTGGCTGTTGCAGTTCCTGCCAGGGCACGCAAGCACACGAGAGCGTTTGTGGGGAGCGCACGCGGCGGGGCAGCGAGCGCAGCTCCAGCAGAGTCAGCTCTTTCTGGAGTTTATGCTCCCAGAAAACTTTCCAAGGCCTTTGTCCATATCTGTTAATGGTGTCTCACAAAGCAGCATCATTTGCTGAGACATAGATCCTGCAGCTTGGTCGAAAGGGAGTAATAATAACAACCCAGAGAGGAAAATGTAAATGAAAACAGGCGGCTTTGGTTTATCGCTGCATTTTTTAACTCTCATAAATTTATTTCCCTGATTTTGTACCAGCACTACAGGCTGAGCTGTGGCAGGGAGGTGGGGAAAGCAGGGGGATGATCCAGAGAATGAACTAAAGAGGTGGAACAGGATTTCTGCACTAAATACTGTGATATTGTTCTTCCTGCGAACAAAAAAAAATAATTGCATGGAATGAAAATACAAGTGTTGCAAATGAAAAAAGCAATGTTGTTTCAAATATTATGGAACAACACTCTCTGACCTGCAGGCTGCCGAGCTCAGGTTATAAACATATTTCGTGCTGCAACTTCTGAAAAAGGTCCTGTGTGGGTTCCCCTGCAATTTCCACGCCATCTTATTCTTTCTGCTTTTTACTAGAAGTCCACATCATGCTGACCCAAGTGTAATGTGGGCATTTTGAATCCGTGGAAGCTTAGAATATTGTTCTCAAGGGTGTGTTGGAAGGAATAAGAGGTAATTAAATTACCCAAAAAAGCTCTCTTAAACTGAGGAATGGATCCCTTATGTGTAACACAAATTAATGGGATTAAGGTGTGGAGTCCTTTCTCCCCTCCACTTCCCCCCATTCTCGCTTTCCTTGCTCACAGAATCTGCTTGAAAACAACCATTTCTGTCTTTAGCCAGCATGAAATATTTCCCATAAAACCTTCAGTGCTCTTGAGATGGGGACCATGACAATTGTCCACAAATCAGGAAAAGATTTGCCACTGCTGGAATTGGGTGGAATGCCTTTTCTGGGATGGAGCATCCACAGTCCTTGCAGAGAAGTTGAATAATGTTGCTCATGTTTGTGTTGGAATTGCAGTTAAACAGGAAATTGCTCTTGAGAAAAAGGAGAATCAGTTATGAGGAATTTGCTTTCCAGGTTGGATACTCTTGCCTCAAACTTTTCATTACTGTAAGGTTGGAAAAATTGGGAGAAAGACCTATTGATACAATGCTTTAAAACACAGTGAAAGTCACAATTTATCTAGCAAATGTAGTTTCTCTTTGGTGTGGTTAACTTGTTTGGGGCCACAAGGAACAAGACTGGAGAGGAAATGCAAGCTGCTTTGATGATTTCCAGTCAAATCTCACATGAAGTCAGGGACTCCCTCCACTGACTCCTGTGGTTCTGATCCCAGAGCTCATGAATTGCCTCATCCATCCTCCCTCAGCTGTGTTTACCATTTTCTGCTAAACCAATCCTTGCTAATTGCTTGGATAATCCAGCTCTTGGTGGGTGCCTGCCTTGTGTGAGTCAGAGAGAGGTCGTCCCCTTCTCCCAGCCCTGGTGGGAGGTTGTTCCCAGCCTGGTGTGGCACCTGGTGGCTGCAGACACAGCCCTGGTGCTGCAGGTGAGCCCTCCCTGGGGACCTGGGACAGTTTGTGATGAATTCAAAATACAAGCCACCTGATAAATCTAGAATTTGAGGTTAGGAATTATTATTTTCTCAAAGAAGTGAAAACTAGTTGGTTCATCCTCTGTGGCTCATCAGAGAAACGTGTCAGACTCCAACAAATGTTGGGCCATTTTAAAGGGTGCTTACAGAGCATATAACAATGGGACAATTTAATCTTTTCATTTGTGGTACAATTCCTTGCATTTTAAATCATCTTGTCAGTTTTCCACATTTCAAGCCAAACCATTTTGATTAACTGTTAGGGTTTTATTTTTAGATTTTTGAATGTGCGGAGTCTTTTTTAGAGAAAACACACAGAATGTCCTATCAACTATTTTCACACATTTGGTATCATAATTGGGCAATCAGGCACAATTATCCTTAATTTAGTACATATGTGGCACATTACCATGCCAATTGGGTTAAAGATATGCATGAAGTAAGTGCAGATTAACTGACAAAAGGAGCAAGCTCAGACCAGCACTGTCAAAAGGCACTTGAGTCACATTTGCATAATTCTTCATTTGGAATTAAAAACTGGAGTGAAAAACCCCAAGTGTGGGAGAATGATCAGGTCTGCCTGGGGATCCCAAATCCTGATCCTGCAGCTCAACCCTGGTTAGTTTTGGAGGAGGGAATTTTATTCAGAACAAGAGCTTGGTGCTGTTCTAGTGAGAAGTACAAAGCAAAGTCTGCCCTGCCTAGTGGTCTTCGTAGTTTTAATGACAAATTAAGTGTTTAATAGCAAACAAAATCTATTCCAGTACTGGGTTTTTGGTGGGGGATTTTGTCTTCTTTTATCAAAGTTGCAAATTGTGAGGGTATGGTAGGACAACAAACACCCCAGACATGAAAATCTGGAAAAGGAGAGTGCTCAGTAGAAGTTTATCAAATGTATTCCAGCAAATTGTATGGAAATTATTATAGCTTTAGATTCATACATGAGGCCTTTTCCTGTACTTAATTAACTACTTTTTTACCTATGAAAAGTTGTCCCAAATTAACTGCAGTTCTGGGCTTTGAACACTGACAGGTGACAACTTAGCAACATTGGGAATTTACTTCCAACATTGTTGACTGCTGCTTTACTTTCTGCATGTTTTGATAAATTTCAAAACTACTTTATGTTCCACTGCAAAGTGCAAGAGCAGGGCTTGCAAAGTTTTTAGGCTCCCATAAATACAAATGGGACTGGGCTGACAATAATAGCAGTTGAAAAATTTTGCTTCACCACTGAGGCTTTTAAATGAAACCAGTATTTTTCCTTTTAAGACTTTTATTGTGCATTTTTCAGATCCAAAGTAAATTTGTGTTATGTTAGCTTTCATATAAAGGTGTGCCATCTTCAGAGAAGCTTCTGTCTGTAAAGTCTGGTATCTCTAGAAAGAATTTACCCCTGAAAGGGGAATTTGGGTTTTAAAGGCTGTGTGGTGGAATATTACACCCAGAAAGGGAAGTTGAGCCTTTGGGGTGAAGGAGGAGTGGTACAGAAGGGCTGTGTGGTGGAGACACATCCCATCCCTGTGTGCATGACAAGGGACCAGGGGGTTCCTACTCCCAAAGAGTGCAAATGGTGCAAGTGTCTTATCTCCAGCTTAAATTGTGCATTAAATGTGCTTCAGTTGTGTGAAGCAGGAAAAAGAGGCAGAGTATATAAAACAGTATATTTTGTTAGGGAAAGCCCTTTTTCCATAGTCTAATTAAGCCTGGTGTTAAAATACTCTTTAAAAAAAAGGAAAATCACTAATTTATAGATCCTTTATTGTAGGACTGGACTTGTGGATCTCAGGAGCAGCATCCCTGCAGCAGCCTTTCCTCTCTCCCCTTCCCCACTGGCACAGTTACCATCCACAGCCCCAGAGGGGTATCCACAGATTAATTATATGCTCCATTTAACAGCTGTACAAGATTAATCCTGTTTGGACAGAGATTAGAGGACATATGAAGAGCTGTGTCTGGTCGCTTCAGTGTGGTGAATTTTACCTTGTAGTGTCTGCATTTAATCTTATTTTTTGCCATCATCCACATGACTTTGAAGGGCACAAAAAGTGTGCAAAGCTGAAATCCAAGGTCTGGGGATGGAACCTGGCTCAGGATCCAGTTTAATTCCTGTACAGATTTTCAAAGAAAGGAGCCACAGGTGCTCAGTCCTGGAAAATACCACAAGACTTTTGGGAGTACTGCAATTCCATCTCCAATTTTTATCAAACAGAATAAAATCACTGCATGTTTCCAAGGATCATGGCATGGCTGAGGCTGCAGAGGACCTTTGGGGAGCAGCTCATCCAGCCCCTTGCTCCCAGCAGGGTCAGCCAGAGCCTGGACCCAGGGCCTCGTGTCTGCCTTGGATGAATAAAAGCTCACACACATTCTGCAGGTGAATAGTCCTTTGGGCTGAGCAGGAATCAGAGCTAGAAACTGGTAAATATTACACATCTGTTGGATTGATGGGATGAATATGAGAAAGAAACCAGCAGCAGGAAGGGAGAGTGAAAATGTTTCCTGAATCATTTGAAGGTGGAGGGAGGAAAATAAAAAAAAGAACTTTTTGGTGCTGTTTTTTTTCTTCTCTCAGTTCTGCAGGCCTCCCAGCTCAGGAAAATTTTGTTTACTTCTTTAAAGGTCTTGCTTATAAAGCAGACCTTTTTCTGGCTCTGGCCAGCTCTAATAAAAATTAGCAGTAACTTTAGCAGCTGCCATACCACATGACTGCTTGGAATTGCATAACTTCTTTTTCCTGCTAAAGAAACACACAAAGATCATCTGATCTCCACCCTTGCAGCCTTCTCCAAAGTGTTTTTCTCTAACTTTATTTTTAAACAGAAATCTTTTTCTCCTTTCTTTTAACAAGCCTCTTTTCTCAAGCCCAAAATCTGACAGCAAATGGTGAGGGGCTCTGGGCAGAGCTTTCATGAGTTAAGTGAATAAAGTGATTATTTGTATTTTTGCTACTTCAAGTTCTCTTACTGCTTAAAACCAAGAAGCCATGTCATGGAAAAAAAAAATATTGTGTGGCTGAAATGGTGAGGATTTTAGGGCCTGTATTTTTGGGAGCATGGGTTTGGATGGAGAAACATTATGGCTGGCCAAGGACAAGGTCATGGGAAGAACAAGGCTTCCATGGCCACTGCAGATGTAAACTGGACACAGATTGTTGGCTCAGCCCAGGTCCTGTTTGGAAATCCCTGAGTACCTAACCTGATCTGCAGACAGAGGGGATGGAAATTAGAAATTATCAGCCTCTTCTAGATGTGTGACATACGGAGATGAACCATTGCTTTCTGCCTAACTGTGCTTCCTTTAGCAAAAAAAACCCCAAGTTTGTCATCTTCATCAAAACCTAAGAGCAAATAAACTCTCCTGTACAGCACTCTTTTCCCAAGCAAATTTCTTGCAAAGAAAAAGAATATTTGTTTTGTCAGGATACTCCACTTACTGCATATTTATTTATCTCTCCCTTGTAGTTCATTCAGAATTCATTCCTATTTTTGAGTCTTAAAGAAATCTCCTGTCCATAGTTACAAAGAATTCTTAAATGATTGAATAAAAAAAAAAACGTGTGTGTCAGACTCTTTAAAGCTTGGTTCATCCTAAATCCAAACAAACAAAGCCAGGTGATGATAATATCATGGGATATGAAATGTTGCTGAAAAACCAAGCCTGTTGGCACAGAGGGAAGCTCTGGAAGCTGCACCTCTTGGAGCCACTGTCACAGCCTTGCACCCAGTTATATTCCCATACTTGAGTCGAGCCTGTTCTCTTAACCACTGACAAATTGGAATAAAATATGAATTTATGTAATTCTCACTTTTGTATTTTCTCTGCTAGTGGTAATTCCCTTTTCCTGCTATCTTGTCAAGAATCCTGACTCTCATTTTGGAGTGAAAGTCTGGCCCCTTGGATGCTGGGGACAGACAGATGGGCTGAGCTGTCTTCAGCTGCACTCACAGCTCAGAAGTGTCCTGCTAGCAACTCTTATTTTAATTTCAGTCTTCATACAGCCAGCCCTGTGATTCCTTCCCATCTTTGAAGAAGCCACTACATACTGAGCTACTTCTTTTTAATACAACTTTTCATTGTTTTCCCTTCATTTTGGCCTCCTTCTTTCCCCTTAAAACCTTTGTAGGCAAAGTTTCCTCTGCAGTAGGGGAATTGTTCACTGTTCCTATTACAAACATTTCTCTAACAACAAGAACCTTCTCCTTCAGTTTTAGCCAGTTTTATGTCCTGCTGCTAATTAAAATGCTCTCTGTCTTTCTCTGCTTCTAAATTGACCCAAAAGCAAGTTTTTTGGCCAATTTTTGGCTGTCTCACTGGAGGAGGCATTTGCAGACTTGCTGAGCATGATGTTAAAGTGAGTTCCAAAGCCAGGATGGAGCCAAGGGTGGCAGAGAGAGCAGTTCATGATGTTTCAGCCTCTAGCACATCTCCAGGCTTCACAGCCCACTGAAGGCCACTTTCCCTGCTCTGACACTGCAGTTCAGTCCCTTCTCCCAGCTCATCTTCCCCAGACCCTGCTGTGGTTCTCTGTTAGACACCCAGGCTCATTACATTAATGAGAATCACTTCAGTGACCTATCTCAGGCAGAAATAGGAGTTGGGAGGCTGAGAAGATGCTGTGAAGTTTCTTTTGGGATGAAATTAATAGATTTTAATGGATTAAATTAAATGAATCATAGTCTAAGAGAAAAGCCCTCCAGACTGGAGTGACACTCTCTTAGCCCCTCATTTAAACTTTCTGTTTGGTTTAAATGCTGTGTTACAATTTGAACAGATTTCCAGAGCAAAGGAACCAGAAAGCCAGGGTCAGAACTAAGATGATACACTTGTCACTGACTCTGTCCCTTTTGTCCAAAGTAACTAAAAATAACCTGCTATTTGTTTGTTTGTCCCCCTGCCTGAGGTGCTGTTCAGTATGAACAAGATGCAGAGACTGGCACTTAGTTCTTGTTTGTGTCTGGTTGCGAGGACTAAATTCCCCTCCTTTAGAAAACCTTTGGAGAAAAACTAAGCCCAAAAGCTTTTAACTGTTTAGGAAGTGTTTTCCTGCCATTTCAGGAAAAGATGCAATTATCATGGCTGCTTGTCACTGCAGTGATAAACCATGGTAGAATTTACTTACCCTGGTAGGAGAATGCAAATTAAGGCTATAAAGGGAGGTCTTGGGAAAGGTCCTGACCGCTTTTTGCCACTAGCCTCATAATCACCCCCAGTCATTCATATTCCAAGGCAATCAGGTGATGTGCATCATCTGCAGGGGGAAAAAAGGACTGGGAAATTAAGTGTGTAAGTGAAACATGCTCAAAGAATAAATGCCTTTGTTTGTATCTATCCTTCATGTGTTAATCACTTGTTAACTACAAACCACAACATTTCAAGCCATGCAAGTCCTTTCTCCAAGGAAATTGAACTGGGTGGCCAGGGTGGGTAGGGCAGTATTGTAAAAGTAGCTAAAAATTGAAAGACAAAACACTGACCTGAAGTAAAGAGCACAATGTTTGATTAATTTGATATTTGATAATTTGTCTGGCTGAAGTCAGCAGCAAAGATTCCACTAAGGGAGTTTATGGGAACTGATGGCCACATTCATAAAGTCTGTTCTAACCTAGGGACAAAAAGTAAATTTACATTTTTATTAGAACTGTTATTGGAGGTTCTGTGCAAGCCTGTAGGATCTGTATGTGAACAGAAACCCCTGGGATAAAGCTGCCCCCTAATTGTCTATCACAGTGGAGAAACTTTAGCATGTTTTATATGTTCAGCCTAAGTGGGGGATTTGTTTTACTATATCCAAAGTTGCTACTTACTTGCCTAAATTAAAGGATATGCATTAGATAAACAGCAACTGGGTTTTTAGGCACTGCTCAGTGTCAGAGTCCATAAACATGGGAAAATAATCGACAAATGACAAATTCACTGGTCTATGACAGGCACAAATGTATTTTCCACCTCCTTAGAATAATTAAAACATTAACTCATCATTGGAGAATCCAAATTGTGGTATTTGACAGTAGAGAAGAATTTTATGTAATACAATTTTTAATTCGGTCTCCCACTTCATAACAACACAGTTGTTGTAAACAGCTCAGTTTCTGCTTCCTTCAGTTCCTAATATCCACATTTGCAACTGCTTTTATTTACCCAATAAACCAGATTTTTGACAGGAGAAAGTGAACCACAATGTATTATGTTGCTGCCTAAATATTACATACTTCCTTTTTAAGCAAATAGAATGCAATGTTATCTTAACATTTGAAAATGAAAAACTTTGGGGTTTTGGTTTTTTTTTCCTTTTCAGAATATTCCTGTTATTTTGTTATAGTGCAGTCATGTTCTAATCCTGATCTTAAATTTCCTGATTTTAAATTTGAATTTCTGTCATTAACTGCAGAGTAGATACAGGCTTGGAACCTGGAGTAATGGCTTTGCAACTGAAACACACTGACTTCTACCACTCTTTGTGATTTAGAGAGACATCAGACTTGTGTTACTGTCAGGCATCCAAGTTACTTTAAATGGCTTTTCTCTGAAAGTAAATTTTTGTGCATGTCATGCTCTGACTAGATTTATTCTATCCAAATTTATGGTTCAGCTCCACAGTTAAAAGTTTTCTTTTGCTTGGATGTACAAATTCAACAAATTCTAGATCAAGGTCAGTTCTAAAGCTCCAGTTTATTGTTGTTGTTCTCTCCCAACCATTACTTTGTCCATCATTTAAATTGCCTTTGGATTAGAGTATTTTGTTATATCAAAACATGGGGCATTTTAGGCATTAAGAGCACTGAGCATATCTCTGAATCACAAATGGGCCTGATTTTTGTTTTTCTTTATCCTGTACTATGTCAGACAGAGGATTTCCTACTGTTGTTTGGGAAAAGAAAGCTGGAGCTGGGAAGGAAAGCATAAAACTGATTGCTGATGGTTTAGTGTTTCAGACCACCTACCCTGAGAGGGGAGTAATTGAAATTCTAAAGAAGAGAAAAGCCATAGCCCAGCAACAAACAAATAAGGGAAAGCTTAGTGGAAAATTAGTGGAACAATAAAATATGGTTCCATTTTGGTAACACTTTGGTACTTGGAATAGCTGTACATGGGAGAAAATACAAAGCAAAAGGAGCCACTTAAGGGAAAGCCATTGGACAGACATTTAGAGACTTTCTAGACAGACCTAATATAATTTTATACACTTAACTTGTTATAAAATCTTTTTATATTCAGATGTTGTCTTACATAATTACTTGACTTTACAGTTAAAGAAGAGAAAATAAAGAAATAGATAAGGAAAGGAAGGAAAATAAAGTGTGCATCTCTCCAGAAGATTCTTTTTTAGGGAAGAAGGCACAGGGCAAGATGTTTTAAATTCTTTTGGGACCTCAACAAGCCTATTATCTAGGAACTGCTTATAAACTATTTTTATAAAGTTTCAGATAGTGACAAATAGATGTATCTTAACTTAAAATTCACTTCTGGATGAAATATTTACCTGACTTTATTCACATTCACCCTTAAATAATCTGGTTTGCTTTGGGGCATTGTGTGCAGTACATTCTACACACATCTGATTAAGGGGCAGCTCTATCCCTGGGGATTCCTGCTCGCCTACAAATCATAGATTTTCCCAAAATAGGAGAATCTGGCTGCAAAACCACAGATAGTTGTCGACCACTGAACTCAAGGCAGAGCATTACCACAATCAGTTTAGGGCATTTAGTTGAGTATATGAAAAACTTTAAATAAAAAGGAAATTAAAAAAAAGCTGTCAACTGAAGTTTGAAGTTCACTGAGAATATTTTCCAGAGACAACAGCTACACCTCACTGCTGTTTGTCTGGCTGCTGAGCTTCCATGAGAACATTGTGGAGGAATTTAAAGGGGGCTAAAAACCTTTTATTCCCAAACACATTTATCTGCATCCTAGTCACTGGGGACTCCAAGAGCACAAGTGCAGAGGCCAAGTGGACACATCCTGGCTGGTGGAACAGGCAGCTCCCCTGTGCTGCAAGCCAGCAAGAAGTGAGAGTGTTCTTGCCTTGGTAACCCTGAGGGGATGTAATTTGGGTTGTGATCTCTTATTTTTGGGTGAGTGTGAATCCATCTATTGTTTCATGAGAGAGCAGCTGCAGGGGACACCAGGGAAGTTTGCAGGAGGAAGGAAAAGCTGATTTTTCTTCAAGATGGAGCTGAAGGTTTTCTGGTTAAACAGATGTTCCTGCAGTGGCTGTTTTGTATTGATAGAATCAGTTATCAGCCTGTAAAAGCCAGTAGGTTCAATGAAGCAAAGTGATGCCCCATCCCTTTTAAGAGGCACCAGGGCCAATTTCTCACTTCACACACTTAAACCAAGGTAACATTTCATATAAATCAAAATGGCCATTTCTCCCCTTGCACAGCTGAGGAAGAATTCCGCAGGAGCAGCTGCCAGGCTGCTGTGAAATCTCACATTCACTTTCCTTTCCAGGTGGGGACTAGGGTTGTCTCCCTTAAAGAGACCCCTTTCACTGAGCTCTGGGATGTGGAAAGACACTGGAAACTATTTTGAATCCTTGCAACAGGTGGTTAGAGTCAAACTGCAGTACATAAAAGTTTTAGTCTTTCCAGGGTTTTCATTTTGGCCACATGAATTATTGCTCATTTAGTGAGACAGGAGTTTCAGCAAGTTGTGCACAGATTTTCTATATGCTTTTTCCTAATAAGCAGTCAGGGCAAGGGTGACTTCTGTTTTTTTTGCCTCCAAATGTGTGTGAGCAAACAAACATCTCATCTCATATGTAACAGCAGCACAGTGACCAGATATCTTGTTTATGCTTTAAAATATTTTTGTTCCAGTCCATGGATGAAAAATTCTTTCCACTTTAAAAATGTTCAACTTGAGCTTGGACAGTTAAAGGATTCCTAATGACAGAGCTGGACAAGCCAGCAAGATACACACTCTTCTCAAGGTCTTTCTTACATGAAGTTCTATGCTTACATTGAATTAATATTAATTCCTTTCATGGCCTGAGTTGAGATTGTAAAATTTTCTAAGGTTTGCTCTGTTGTTTTTATTGTTCCTCTAAATGGGACAAGATTTGGGCCCCAAGACCCATCAAGAGCAGAACTGCTGCCTAAAAACTGAACTAAGGCTGCCCTCAGCCCTATTCCTATTTCTTACAGGAATATAAAATATACTTTAACAAATACACTTTTGAAATTGTCACATGTGAAGGTTTCATGGTTCTTTCTTGCAATGCTCACTGTCAGTTCTGAAACCCACACAGTCCAAGTCTGAAATCCTTATCTAAAAGGAGTTGTGCTCATTTATATGATGGTTCACACTGCAGCCCCTCATGGAATAGCTTCAGCTCTTACAGATCTCCCCTGCTGCAGCTGGCACAGTCACACTGACACTGCTTCTTCCAGTGGAGGAGGTAGGAAAGGAAAACAATCAAATATTGGTAATAACAAGAGCCTGCTAAAATTAGTTGTGTTACTACTGCCAGTGCTAAATGGAGAAATGAACTGAGTGGGGAGAATGGAGCAAAACAGACTATGTAAACAGAAGGTAAATAAGAGTATTTGAGTATTTCA
Source organism: Anthoscopus minutus (assembly GCA_013399455.1). Taxonomy (NCBI): domain Eukaryota; kingdom Metazoa; phylum Chordata; class Aves; order Passeriformes; family Paridae; genus Anthoscopus; species Anthoscopus minutus. The sequence continues at coordinate 39,705 of VWYI01038827.1, read as the reverse complement.
CATAAGCAACAAATATTTGACGGTTTTACAACCAGCTTGTTGTTCCTGACAACTGCTGAGCTGGGATAAAGAGCGTTTGCTGTTTGCATTTCTGGCTTTCCCCCATCCTCAGAGCAGCTCAGGCCTGGAGGAGGTGCTGAGGAACAGCTCTGTGTCAGTGCCACGGGGCACCTGGGGGGATATTGGCTTCCTCAGCTCTCCCAGCAGAGCCCTGAGGTTTATTTTAGCAGCTCCCCAGACACAGAACAGGGCTGGCCATCAAGGTGGGGGCTTGTGTTGGCTTCAGGGGTTGTTTCCCACATCACACAGGCTGCACTGCAGAGGGTGGGCACCTTCTGTCCTACCCAACCTCTGAGCCACCACAGAGCATTGACACAAAATCCAGGGCTGTGGCTCATCGCCTGTTTGTGTTACTGTGGTAGTGCCCGGGGACCTTCACAGAGATCAGATCCCCTTTGTCACCAGGGCTTATCTCAAATAAAATGAATTATAAATATTCAAAAATGTACAGCAGGGCAAAGCCAAGAGGGGTTATATCACAATTGTTGTCAGAACTGACTCACAGAAGCTAAATTTACCCACTTTCATGGCTGAGGCAGGGCTGGGACCCCAAGCTTTTAGTGCAGGGGATGACTTAACCACAAAGGCAGCAGCTTCCCTTGGAGGGGGGAATAAATCCACAATTGTAATCCTCTCCAGGTTGTTTTAGTGCTACTCCTGGGTGCAGATGGAAGCTTGTGGTAGTTTCACAGTGCCTTTGTCTAGACTAAGATTTAGATAATTCTAAAAATTCAATATATGATAATAAATTACTGTATGCTGAGCTAGTCAGGGGAAGGATTAGGGAGGCATCACTTTCACTGTGACCAGCTGAGTTTATATTAAAGTACAGATCACACCCACACTGGTTTTGGGGGTTTTTTTTGGTTATGCTAGACCAGACTAACTAACCAGTTCTAAAAGTGTGGGAATCAGTGGAATTAGGGCACAGCATGAAGTGACAGAGAAAGGAACAGAGAAAAAATTTGGGGAAATATCATTTCATTAATAACAGAATTCTTTTTGGAATTCTACTCATCCTTAAAATATAAATCAATTACCTTGAGACTAAAGGAACAGTAAGAAGTCTGAGACAAAATGGGAATCTTTTCAGAAAAACCTTGAAAACAAATATTTAGATAGTTAAAATACTTCTTGAGCCAATACCTGCAATCCCATGATGAATGGGAAGTATCCATGATATGGGTAACAGCTGCTTAAAATTCCAATTGTATTAAAGTTTGGTTTATCCATTAATTATGTATTCAACTATAACTTGCTATATTTGATTGTTTCTAACAACAATTAATACTACTCCTTTAAATAAAAAGCACAGTGTGCATCAGTGTCAGATGGAGAAAGCATTTATTCTGTGTATACTTAAGAGTCCCAGAGGGAGATTTGGGTGTCCAAGGAATGCAGGGTGGGGTGGACTGTGGCTTCTCTTCAGCCCTGGCTGTCAGATCAGCCCCGAATTGCTGTTTCTGCTGCCATTTTTAGTGATTTGGTATCAGCAGCTCCAGCCCCTGGGGAGATAAGAGGGGGCACGTGAGCTGTGCAGGGCTGTGGGGCAGGACTATATCAGTCTGGCAGCTGTTCTGTGATGGGGGAGGTATGTGACAGCTCGGGGCAGGCTCCAACAAATGGCACTGCTCCCAAAAAATGGGCTCCTGAGTGACCTGCCCCAACAAGGCTGGCTGGGTCAGGGCTCAGTGTCATGCCTGACATTTGTGCTGAAACCTGAGTTTTTACAGTGGGAAATGAGGTGTTTTCAGGGAATGTGTTTGGGGGCCCACTGAACACTGCCCCATTACCCAGCGAGGATCTGCTGATGTACAGAATCTGTAGCACTGACACATCACTGCTGCTTTAACCAGAGATAGTTCAGCCCCAGAGCTGCTGGTATTTATAGTGGAGAAGATGGCTTGCAGAGGAATGATGGAATGCTGCCCAAAATGCAGAGAAGGCTGAGACCTGCAGCTCATAACTACTCCCCACATGCTGGGACACTCATTCTGGGCAGCAGAAAAATTTAGATCCAGACCAAACACTCCCCACAAATCCAGGAGTCACTGAATCCAAGTAGAACTCTCAGACAATCTCAGAGGGATTGTCACACTCAGAGGAAACCATTATTTCAGATAGATTTTCCCATGGGCCATATTCTCTGTTTTCTTGTCCCTTGGGTTGTTGTTTTGTTTAATGTGAAGAAGGAGTAAAGCACTGTTATTCTCAGTGATGGTGCTTCCCACTCACTGAAATTTTAAAGGGTACAGAGTAGAAGGGAAGGAGACTCAGAGCAGGTAGAATTCTGTGCAGAAAGAGCTGCTTGTTGATTTTCTACTTCCTGTCCCTGGATGCTCTGCTTGCTCCCTGTTCTTGCCTCCCCACCAAACCTCCAGGATTCCCACCCTTGATGTTTTGCAGCCTAGGAAGACCTGATAAACAATTTTGACTTGTGCCACTAGCTAGAAAAGGATGCACTTTTCCAATTCATTTCATCCAGAACTATTGGTAGTCATTGAGTAGGCAACTGAGGTACCAAATTCAGATTAAATCTTTGTTTCTACTTCCCCAGAGTGCTGAAACCCATGACTTCCAGGATGATTTTAGCTCAGTATATTGCAATAACACATTCCAACGTAGGGACATGATTTATGCCAAATATAACCTTGGTAGGTTAGGAGCAATTATGCATAATTCAGGTAAGATATGTGGAAAATGAATGTTTTTGCTTTATATTAGAAAGTGTTGATATGTGTGGACACAGTCGCAGATTTACTGTAAAACTGATGTGGCTGAGATAACCTGTCAGTAATTTGGATTTTGAGGAGGGTAAGTATAGAGGAACAGAAAACTAGGATTTCATTAATAGCAGAAAATTCCCAGAGCATAAACAGGTCCTTATATCCAGTGATTCCCCCCTGGAGTCCACAGAGCCTGAGGGAACCCCTGCAGGTCCTGTCCCTGCAGGGGACACACAGAGACTGTCCTGGTTGCTCATCATGGAGCCACAAACCCTGAATATTCACAGGAATACAAATGACAATTCCAGAGGAAGAGGAAGGAGCAATTCTGCTGCCTGGCCATGAGGTGTGTAGTCTATGAAAGAGGAGAGTTTTCCCTCCTGTTTCTATTCCCCAGTTCCCTGAGCTAAGCAATGTCAGGCAAATCCCATTTTACCTGTGATATTTGGGGATTAGTTATGTGGGAGTTATTAAGCTCCATTTGCAGGTTTTACATCATGATGGGACACTAAGCTCAGATGTTTTAATAAGTATAGTGATTTTTTTTTTTATTAAACTGTTCCTGAGCCATCCCTGCTTTGCTGCTGAGTGTCAGTATGAGCTACTAAACAGGAAGAATTGTCCACAGCTACAGAATATTCTCATGAAACTATCATCTTCAGAGATACAGGGGATAAAAAGCTATATTGTCGATTTTTCAACAAAAATACAATCAACTTTCAGTGCAAACATTCAAAGATGTAATGAAAAGCTGCTGTAACAACAATTCTCCCTGCATAGCTGCTGTAGGAGGTTTGAATATGCCATTTGTAAGGTCTAAATTGCTTTTGCAGTCAAGTGTTGTAATCCATTAGTGATAAGAAAAGGTATTTGTCTATCAGTTGTAGTTAACTGCATTCTTTCTATTAGAAACAGTTTAGTCTCTTACATGAGCCCAGCGCAGGAAATTGTTTGGAGAGTCTGGCTGCAGAGCTGGAAAAGGAGCAGTTGGTGCTCCCTTCCCCCAGCAGAAATGTGATGGATAACTGAGCTCTGACAGCCAGCAACTTAACCTTTAGCAGTGCTGCACAGAGCAGCACCACAGACTTTTACTCAAAGGATTTCAGCTCCTTCTGAGCAAAGCTGTGCAGAAAAAACTGGGCAACTCTGTTTGGGATTTTTCTCTTAAAAGAGCAATGTTCCTTCCTTTGGCTGTTCAGCCATGTTATTTCGTTACCTTTTTGGATGATATCATTGCTCTTCCAAACAATAAATTCTAAATCTGTGGGTAAATGGAGGAAGACTAAGATTTGGGTTTTGTAAATGGGAATTGCAGTTTCTTTGGAAGAGCAAGTTCTCTGATCAGGTTTGCTACCAACTCCATTGGGATTTTGGAGCAACATTTGCTAGATATTACCAGCTTTGCATGTTTGGCTAAAAATCAGCAGTGCTCCAGGACATTTCCTTGGGTTTCTTTTTGTTCTGTAAAGAAGCTGACAAATGTTGCACCAGATCTCTAAGATGTGATCTAACACAGCAAAGCATGATGGATATTACATATCACAGACTCATGGAAATCAGATAGGAAACATATCAGGTGTGACATCAACCCCCAGACTGGCACTGGACTAGCACACTGATCATCTTGGTCACTACCTAAATACAGGGTTATAAATTATTTTAGGATCCGTATAAACTGCACATGTACAAAGCAATATATTTCTAAATAGTTTAAAACTGTAATTCAAGCACTGTGCTCTTTATCATTGTCATGCAGTCATCTCCTTACGTGGTTTTACTACAAAAAGCTTAATTTTGTGAGGGGCTGTTCTCACAGGGTCAGCAGCCTGTTAGAGGCTGGTCTCACCCTATCCTGAAACCCAAACTATCTTCCTGTGGGATTTAAGAGCTGCAGCTGTTCCAGTGAATTCAAGATGTGTCTTGCAAAGCTTTGCACCTAAGGAAAGGCTGCAGCCATTGGGCTGGACAACACCTGATGTTATACAGAGGGTCCCTCTATTCTGCTGCTTAAAATAATCCATGCTGAGGGGGGATTTTGTAGGTTTCCAGGGGCTCACTCTCTGCTGGACTTGGAGCTGTAAAACAGAGGAACTGGCAGAGGCACTGGAACATGAATAATGCAGAAGAGTCAGCTTTCCTACCTAATGTATTTGGCAGGAGGAGCTCTGACCTGCAGGCAAGGCGAGTTGAACCCCTGGAGAAGGAGGGATGACAATCCTGGGAAAACAAGCAGTGAAAAAGGAGACAAACTGCATTACATCAGGGTTACTTGTTTATCAGAGAGGCTGCACAACTTCAGCTCCTGATTTCTGAGGAGAGCAGAGGCTGTGCCAGGACCGTGTCTCCCTTACAAAGGCTGGGCATGAGGCCACGCAGTGATAGCGCATTCTTCACAGCAAATAATCACATCAATACCAGCTTCTTCTTGTGCAAAGTGTTTGGAAATCGTACATCATCCTTAACAGGAACATTTCCTGCTATCCTGCTGCCAAAGTGCTCCCAGCAAAGGCAGGGAGGAGGAAGGAGGTGCTGGTGCTCTCAGCTGGGTGGGAGAGCAGCAGTGCCACAGCACCCTAGTGGGTCACATTTCTCCTCTGGTTTTAATCTGGGTTCATCTGACAGTGATTCCCACTTGTTTTCATTGAGCAGAACCACATGTTTGGTTTTCAGCAGCACATGAAAAAGTCAGGGCACTGTGCACAAGCTGAAATGCCTCCACAGAGAGGGAATGGATGGGGCTGCATCTGCCCCACCACTCGTTATTTCTCTTCAAAGACTGGCTTAGATTTACTGCAGCTGTCAATCAGCTCCAAGCACTTACTCCGTTTTTTCCCCCCTCTTTGTAAATCATCCATCAAATCTACTGCTGTCAAGTGGATAGTAAAAGGTACCTCCCCCCGAAAGGGCCTCTCCAGCTGAAAGCAAAACAAGCACCTGATAATCCACAGGAAACCCTGTGGGATATAAATATACCTGCAGTGTATCAGTGAAGAATTACCAGAGGGAATCTAAAAGCTGAGCACCAGGGTGCCCAATCCAACCAAGTCCAGTTCACAGGAGCATCCCTCTTGTTTTGCCTCAAATGGGAACAGTTTGTCCAGAGTCTTAAAACCTAATTCCACAAACTCCACACAACCTTCTTCGCCATTTCTTTTGCTTCCTTGCTCCAGGTAACGCAGTAAAATACTGATCTAGCACCTGCTGTGTGTGCAGCTGACATTTCCCTCTGGTTTCAAGTAGTCTCTTCCTCCACATCCATAAAACAAGGCAACACTGGGATAAACAAAGTTTTGTCCTTGCATAGAAGGTCTAAACTCTGAGGGACAATCCTCACTGGATGCCAGCCTCATGCAAGTTCTCAGGTACTTGACAGTTTACATTCTACTTTGGATTACATTTGTTCTCACATCGTATTTCCCACAAAAAGGGGAACTGGAATTGGACACTTGGTGCTCACCTGACGGATAAATATCCTTGCTGTAAACAGGAAGCCAGTTCAGTTTTTTGCCATAAGTAAAGTTGTATCCAGCAGTAACTCTAGGAGGGCAGACTTCAGGCTCCATGTTGTAAACATTGTCAGATGCAAAAAAAATAGTTTCTGGATTTCATAGAAGGTATTAGACTATCAAGATGTGATTACAAGGCATACGGTTTTCTGGGAGCCTATTTATGTGCAGCTGAACACAACTTTTGATTCATGAAGCTCCTTTTTTTTATATAAAATGCAGTTTGGCAAGTTTTAGCACTTAGTTAACTAATTCCCACCAGAAATACTGAAAGCATGGTTTCCATTTATAGCAAAGGGGATTAGGCTGCTTTAGAAATACAGTATGTTGACAGTACTATTTAAAAGCATATGGACAATTTGCTCCTTTCTTCTCCATGACAAAAATGAGTGGTAACCATCAAATTCCGTGCATCAGAGCACTGGCCTCCCTGTTTTGTCAAGATCGGTGTAATCTTTTCCAGTTGTAAAATCGAATCCAAAGTAGCCTGATTTATTGTTCTTTGCTCTCCTCCAAAGGCTCCTCCACAGCCCTTTCCAGGCAAACTTAGAGTAAATCACTGCATGAAGGCTTCCAGAGCACGATTTTGATTGGTGCAATAGTTCCCAACACTAGATACAATTTAATTGCGAGTATTTGCTGATGATTTCTATTAATTGCAAAAGTTTATGCTAGTACATGTCAAGAAATCTATGGCAATATAATGCAAGAGGAGAAGAATTATGTTTGGTTTGTTATGTACATATGTCTTGTTGGAACCACTATAATTATTCTGCTTGGGCTTTATGCAAAGAAGTGTCTCAGAGCGTCCTGCAAGTAGAACAGAAACAATCCCAGCACAAAATAATGCATGTCTGTAGTTAAATCACAAAACCACAGAACAGGGCAGGATGGAAAGGACCTGCTTCAGCAGGGAAATGTGTACAAACACAGCGTGCCCTTACAGAATGAAATAAAAGTATTCAGAGTACAGCAAATGGATCAATTGATACAGTCAGTGATCGTTTCTTCAGGCTCCTAGGCAAAAGCCCAGCCTTTGAGAAGTCCTGGCTGCCCAGCAAGTATATAAAGGCTTCCTAAGACACGGGAATATATCTAACAGTGATGTAGGAACTTCACAGGAAAAGCTGTCCCTGTCCCAGAGGACAGCAGGCTGTCACACTCATCCTTTGGCTGCCAGCCACCAAGGGATGCAAGCTGCAAGAAAGCTCAGGATTTTCCTACAGGCACCACAAATAAGGTATCAGAGCCAGAACTGATGCTGCGAATCTTTGCCTTGAGGCATTTAGGTCTGACTCAAATATTTGCGCTATTTCATATTCACAGAGCTGAAGAGAAGTATATACACAGAGGTAGCAGAGTCAAAGGAAGAAGTGGGAGGATCCATGAGAAAATCCATGGAGGAAGTCCTACCCTCAAGTATAGGGAGTTGAGTCCTGTGTGAACAGTAATATTTCTTACTTACAGAAAATGCACTGAAATGGAAAATGCAGACCCCCAACAAGCAGGAACTGAAATGATTCTCAGCTGAAGTCAGTGAGACTTTGTATGCCAACCCAATCTGATATTCACAGTGATCTGCAGTCAGTCTTCATCCATTTCCTGAGTGCAGTGCATTATAGTGAATGAATAACACCATATTTCTTGAAGATATCTTAGACTAATGCCATGAATACTTTTGTTAACGATCCAGAACATTCACAGCCTGTTTCAATTATTTCATCTCCCTTGTACATCTCAATTATTAAAATAAACAGAAGTTACCAAAAAGTGTTAGGAACAAAGTTTAAGCATGAAAACAGCTCTGTGCAGCACGATCCAGAAAACATTTGGTTGCCAACAGTTCAGTGATTCATGAAAATCACACTTGCATCTGAAATCTGTGTTTGGCTGAGGCCCCAGGCAGGTGGTACCACCCTGTCAGGCTTAACTCACAGAAGGATTTCAGAGCATTTCAGGACAGTTTTAAATGAAGCAGTCCAATGTAGGCTTTGTTGATCCTCAGGTACAGAGGATTTTAGAACTGTACTGAACAGAGTCCACACTTCTCTATTCCTGCACCTCTCATTGGGAAACCAAAATACTTTGGGGCAGGAGGAACTTAACCCAACAAAACCTTCCCTTTTTCCTCCTATTGTTACATGCTGCAAATTATGGTAATGTTTATGAGTATCAAAACCTGAAAATACTCAGTGATTAAGCCAATATAGTAACTATGTCAGGAAACAAATTTAATCCAGACAGGTGTATGGCAAAATGACTCAAACCTTTGCTAACAAATGTCAAATGGAGATAATTTACATTCTCTTTAAGCAGAACTATTCCATTTTTCACTCTTTAGAAGTGGCCAGTTGGAGAAATATCTCCAAGAAAAAAACCTTTTGCATCCAAAATGCTCCATGGACATGTGACCTGCACAGCAGTAACCTTCCAAATGTTCACACCCCTGTCTCTCCTGGAAGCAACAAGTTTAGGTCTGCATTATCAAATATCAGTCTGGTTACCATCAAACTCCAGAGTCCCTCAAAATACCTGAGCAGTTGTCCCCAGGTAAACCAGCTCTTGCCCACAGATGTGTCACATGAACTGTTAAATAACACACACAAAAAGGTACACATGTACACACATCTTGAACACAACTTTTGGGGCAATGTTTTATGATTTAGTGCTTTCCCAAAATAGATGTGTACATCTGCAGACTTGAAACATCTCACCCTTAGGAGCTTTAAAAATACATATAATCATGCCACATTTTTGAGAAAAACTCCTTCCTATTGTGGGATCTTAATGCAGTCAGCTCTGTTATGGATACATGAGTGTCTCCAGGGCTAAGCACTCTGAAATAATTGTAATCCAATTGTGCTGAAATATTTTAAGGGCATTTTTTGCTGTAAGAACATTCCATTTGACTCAATTGAGACACACAGCCAGAATGTTTTCAGAAATAAGAGTTATGGCTTTTGTCCAGCTCCCATGGAAGTAAATGGCCAGGCTGTCATCTGTTTAGCTGGGCTTGGACTGGGCTCTGCATGGTGCTGCCTGGGTCATGGAACAATTGGTGGTGGTGTTAAACAAAAGGAGTTACCAGCTATGTAAGAGCAAGTTTCACCAAGTCTACAGCTGAATATTGTAGGAAGCTGGTTTGCTTTGCCAGGAGGTATCCCAGAACAACAAAAAATGACATTTCAGCCTGGCCTGACATGAAGTGCCCAAGGTACTGTGCTTTCATCCTGGCTCTTACCACCCCTTCCACCCTCCTGGTGGCTAAACAAACTCCCCTACAGCTGTTATTTTTTCTGATTTTGAGGCATGTAAACACAATTTGAATCAGCAAAACCTTCAGCTGTCATAAACCATATTTTGGCGGCTTGGTGTTGATGGTGACTAAAACATGTTTGTCATTGCAAAAAAAAAGCAGACCCAGATTGCAGTTTCTGTGTCTCTTGTCTGTGTTTGTACAAAAGCCCCCTCAGTCCCTGGTCCAGGAGAGCAGACCACACTCATATTGATACAACAGTGATATACAAGTGTATTAACTATTGATTTCCTGATTTTTGGTTTATTTCACTTTATGAAGGGTTTTTATGTTGCCTTTGTTTTGGTTTTGACTTAATGGCAATTAGGACTTGATTCATTACTTCATAATAGAAATAGAGGAAGGGCACCCAATTCTAGAAGCTTGTAAAGCTAAGAACGTAAAAAGCAAGGAAAAAAATTACAGCAAAATCACAAGTGAATAAATAATGCTAATCCTTTCATCCTATACCAATTAGGATGACTTGAACATTTCTATCATAGTTAATATTTGAGAACTACACCTTGAAATCCTGCTCTCAGTATTCACCTCTGCTGGTGGAAATCAAGGATAAATTGTGACCGCATGGTCCATCCTGCTCCTGCAGTCACGGTGAGGAAACATGCTGATGGAAATCAGCTCAGAAAGAGCCAGTGAAATATTTCCAGATTTTCTAACCCAAGGCTGATGATCCAGTTCCAAGTAAAGATAATGCAAATTTTATAAACACAAACCAGCTGCTTTCCTTAAACCAGCAGAATATTTTCTTTCAGAAATGGGCTGAGCATGCCGAAGGACGAGTTTGCATTGTTAGTTTTGCATCAACTGCCATTTATCTGTAGGGAACTAGTTATTTAAAAATCATTGCAGCTTAAGGCTTGAATAAAAATGCTCTGAAATGACAGTTCAGAAGTCACTTCAGTGAACTGAGTGGCACTGCTGTCCTCAGCAGTGCATGTGTGGTTGTGTGTCCATGTCAGTCCTTTTCCTTGCACCACCCAAGCCACAAACGCTGGCCTGTGAGAAAATGTAACTGTGTTTATTAAGCTGAACATGCTTTGTCAGCTTCCTGTTCTCATTTCTGGTACTGATCAAGGTTGTTCAAAACGAGAGTTTTGAGATCTGGAGATATTTGTTTCACCATTGGGTGACTGAAATGCAGCCCCTTTTCCACACCAGTGGAAGAGCTTAACCCACCCTGTCAAGAAAATAGTTGAAAATTTGATAGATTTTTATAGCAAGAATAAAATGAAAAATGAGTAATGCTTAAATCCTTTATTACTGCCTTTCTCCTTACCTCTAGGAGCTGATGTAATGAGTTATTTATAAAATGTTATTTTATGTTTCCTGACCTAAATGGCTGTGTAATCTTAGTGTTACTACACTGTAATTTGGTCACAAACTATATTTTTGTGGTATGTGAAGTGCCATCTGAATGTAGTAAAGCACAGCTGGCACTGGCTGCATGTAAGGAATTAAAGTAGAAGCAGCATTGATTATTTTTAAAAAAGAAATTAATTTTCAGGCACATAGTATGAGTGTCAAGCCTTATGCAAACATCTATCAGTGCTTGGTATTTATGGGTTCAGTAATTAGGATTCTGAAAATACAGGTCATGTTTCCAATTGCATATCATTCCAATTACCTTATTGAGCTATATTTAAACTAAAACCTATAGAGTGATTCAGAGACAAGCCCAGTGTAATGCAAAGTTTTACCTTGGAAAACAATCAAGACCTTGAATGTTGGCTAAGAAACAGGATAAATAATCCAATATATGTGGGGACATCAGAATAAAATCAGTAAAAGTATCAAGATTGATCAGCAGGTGATACTCATACACGCAAAATATTTGTCATCATATCATATTTGAGCAACCACAGAGTTTTCATAGGTGATAATTTTCACTTCTGGGAAGTGGATGTGCTACAACTGAGTGCTACAGAGCAGAAGAGATCCCTCAAGCACTGATAGCACCAGTAAATATGAAAAGCTGACTTCCACAAGTCTCTGCCTTCACAGAACAGCAAACAGCACTGAACACACCTCATTAACAAACCACAGTCTGTTCTAATTTAGGCCCATGCAAATAGCACTGGAGTTGTTCCAGATTTCTATCTGTAATTGATAGCAGAATTTGGGTAGTGTATGTACACACACACATATATAACATAAGCTTTCCTCCCACTACTGTATACAAGGCTTTCAGAGTAAGAAAAGCTCCTTAAAAAATGCATATATTTTTAATTACAGGGTCTTTTTTCAGACCAGTCTTTCACTTAATCAATCCTGAAGTGCATTAACTTCTGTAATCCCAAATAATTGACTCTCCCTTGATAATTGGAGTTCAGATTTAGGTTTCTGGACAGCTTGCTTGCAGTGTTTTGTACCTTATCTTGGAAAATACTCTGTGAGAGGACCAGCACTGAGCAGATGCAGTTAATGTGTTTCTGGCTGGATATTGGCTGATGCCTTTTACTCTCTCTGCAGTTTCATTAATGTCTTTCACATGTTAAGATCCCTTTTCATCAGAACATCCCAGCCATGTAGAAAGGTGGCTGAGTGATGCTGTTGTTGTGGAGAGTGAAGCAAGGGGAAGAATGCAATGCTAAAAAACAGTTTATTGGATCTTGTTTCTGTGCTCCAACCCCTGGATTCTCCTGTCTCCATATAGATTTAAAGGATTAGTTGTAAGCTAAGTGAGTTTTACAAAATACATTCAAGTTGCACTGGCAATTTTTACTGTGTTCAGAAATAAGCAGCAACATCCAACAATTTCATGGCAGGGAAACCACAATAAAGATCCTTGTGAGTTCAGACAGTGCTGGTTCAGTGCTCTGGGGAGTATTTGGCAGTGCTATCAGTGGTTTTGTCATCCACAAAGTGGTTCATCTGTAAACCAGTGGCCAGGGCCACATAATGGTTCCCCTTGTTCCAGAGGAAGGGAGGAAGAGGATGGTTTGAGGAGTTTCAGAGGGGCAGTTTATAGCCTGAAACCTCATGGAAATGCCTAAAGCAAATTATCACTCATTCTTCCGCAGTAATCTCTGGCAGCTTGGCACTGTGGGCACAAATGGGAGCAAACCTGAACTGCTCCAAGTTTTGCCAAGAGCTCAAGCAGTCCCCCCCAACTGCAGGATGTGAAAGGGCTGGTGTGGCCTCCCCTTCCAGGAGAAATCCTCATTTCTAAGAGATTGCAATGTCTTCCAGAAAGACTTGGATCAGGAATGCACCACAGCGATGAGCACTTCCACCCACCATGAAGCACAAGCTTTCCCAGGTCATTTTTGGGGCTGTTCCTTGTCTTCCTTAGCAAAGAGGCTCATTAGGATGCAAGCAATGTAACAAGCAAGGTGCCAAACCCCAGAAAGATGCAATAGAAAGCAAATCTTGACCTGATACAACTGAAAAATAAAGCAGGGCAGGAATAAGAAGATGTCCTGTCCACAGCTGGTGATCTCCAGACAGAAGCAAGGCAGGGAGGCCTTGGCCATGGCCAAGCCAAGAGGCCCAAACACCTCAGGAAGAGGGACAAGCAGCAGTACAGCCCCAGCACGGCTCAGGAAGAGAATAAAGCCCCACAGCTGAGCTCAGGTGGATTCTGGGCCTGTGCATGGCTTGGGCAGAGAGCCCAGCTGAGGCTGGTCAGGGCCATCGAGGCCTCTGAGTGCTCTCAGCACTCCCTGCTTCTCCCAGGGCAGCACAAAGACCTTCTATTCATTAGGCAGGGCGGCTTCAGGGTCCCAGGGCCATATTGCATCAGTCTATATCTGGAGGGATTGGTTGTGTTTGTTAGACCCTTGAAGTGCCACATCTTTGGTGTCAAGAAACAGCACAGCTTTGCTTTCCATGTCCTCCCTCTGTTTCAGACAGCACATGTGTCCCGTGCCAGCGCTGGCACTCCCGACCTGTGCAGTCCTTGTCACCAGCAGAGTGGCAGCTGCCCTTGGAGGCACGAGGGACAGGAATAGCAGGGTTGCTGCAGGTCACTGCCCCCTGTGAAAGTTCACACGCCACCTGCTCCAGCCCTGACCCCTCATAAAATAATGATCCTTCAAAAACACACAGGGTCTGGCCCGGCTCCTTGGGCTTCCCAGCTCTGCCCCTCTCAGTGATGGGGCAATGGCCAGGCTGGTGTCACTGCTTAGAACAGCTTCACAAGTCTCCTTTTTAATTTAACTCCTTGTGTTTTATCATGCTTCTTAAAGACATAGACCTCATGTGTAAGTGGGGGACAGTCTGGCATTGACCAGACTCTGTCTTTAGGCTTATTGGTATGTGCTCTGCATTTTTCCCATTCCCTCTCTGCCTGCCTTGCAGCCCTGCTTTCTTTTGAAAAGGAGGATAAATAGGAGCATTGTAGGCTTGTCCAAATTCCCTGTTCAAATGTATAGGGTGAGTGAGTTGTTGACTTGTCCTAAGCAATTTTCCACAATCTGTACCCTAACCAGACAAAAATACTCATTTTCTCATATAAGACTAACAAATATACCCAGAGAAAATACACATCTGTGCTGGGGAAAGGGTGTCTTTCTTCTCCTTCCCTTATTGTGAGCTCACTGGTGAAGCTCTAAACCCCAGAGGTGGCCACACCGGCTGCGTAGCAGTTTGCAGTCCCATGTGTAAGTTCACTTACACTTTTCCTACTTTTGCTTATTATTCTGATAATAATGAGCCCTCTCCCTTTCCTCAGTCATCTATTTCTGGAAGCTCTGCTCCAGCCAGGGTCAGATTTTGCTTGCCTCGCCCACATGAACAACCCACTGAGCTGCCATGGTGTGAAGAATGGGGTCCCTGTCCCTGACCCCCCCCAAAAGGCAGCTGTTGGGGTGCAGAGGCAGCCAGGTCCCTGTTCCTCCCCTCCTTTCCTTCTCCTTGCCGGAGGCAGCCCCGTCTCCCGAGGTGCTGGGCTGCTGTAACAGGATCTCCCCGCTGCTCACTGCTCTGGACTCTGTTTTTCTTGGCACAGCTCTCCCCAAGACACTTGAAAACAGAAAGCAACTCAAAGCTCTCTTGGCTTCCTTCCTCGCCTCTGCTCCCCCTTTCCTTTCTTGAAACAGTTTATGAATAAAATAGCAATATTCTCTCTTTAAAAGCATTGGGTTACAATGTTAAAATTTGGATTGCAAGGTCTCTATTCAGCGTTCAGAAGTGGCAGATGTTTGCAACAAGCGCAGCGGGAAAAACCCATCCCGGATTCCTGCAGTGGGAAGTTAAGGTGCAGGCTCGATTTTTGGTAGAAATATGAATCCTCCTAGATCACTTGCTGCATATTTTAATGGCATTTAAACATAACCAGATACAATTAATACTTGAGAAGCAGGGAGGTATTCTAAGCAGCAGGGGCTGAGAGTGCCGGGCTCCACTGAAGAGTTATTCACCATTCACTGAGGACCAGGCTAAAGAGAGTCTGCAGGAAATTAGCTAAAATAACATCTCACCCAAATGGAATATTTGAATTCATGCTAATACAAAACGCTAAGAACATGTATGTATCTGTGAAGGATTCCTGTAAGCACCAAACAAACAGAGCTTCCCATGCTCCTCTCTCAGCGGGGCTGATAGTTCCAGAAAATGCGCAGGAATTTTAATCTCTTGTGACTGTAGCACAGAGCTCGAGTCCATATGGGGGATGGAAAATTTACATGCACCTGGAAGCAAACATAAATCACAGTCCACAGCCTCCTCCGGCCATGCAGGCACTGCAGCTCATTCCAGACATTTCCAAGGCTGGAATATTTGCTGGTTTCTGACTCTGCTGTGAGGTTTTTGCACAGCGCCGTCCACGCTCGCGCGGCTTCCAGGGAGTTCAGCTGTTGCTCTGTGCGAGGCGGCAGAGCCGTGGCTTGGCCCATCTTCCATGATTTTACCCTCGCTGGGGATCTGCTCTCTGAAATGGGAAAGTGAGAGCAGCTGGGACTCAACAGGAAATCTGTCACATCTATAGAGCCATAAAGAAGCAGCGTGTGATCCAAATGTGCTCAAGTTTGCAATTCTTCAGCGCAGATCCGCTGACATCAAGGGCTGTGGGACTGACTCCAGCTGGGAATTCACCCCAGCTTTTCCCTGAGCTCACACCAGCCATGTGAACACAGGAACCCATTTCTGCTCCTTTTCCCATTCCCTCTGTGGCAAAATCAGCTGCAGGAGATGCTGCACGTAGTGGGACATTCCTGGGGCCATGTGTGTGCAGTCATGGCAATGCCACATCCTTTGGGAGGACCAGGATTCTCATTTTCACCATGGCATTATAATTTCTACTACATAAGAATTCTGCACAAAATATAAGAGTAGGTCTGCAAGAGTTTAGAAAGAAAATAAACCTACATTTTCCAAGTTTTTCTAGCAGAATAATAAAGGAAAAAATCCATATTTCTCTGTTGCTGCAATGCCAGAGGTTTGTTTGCCAAGATTTGCATTTAATCTTACCTACATTACTTGAGAAAATTAAAGACATCTGAGAAATCAGAGTAATTTCCAGATACACCCTATAAAATGCTGATACAATACTGAGATTGTACAAATTCCTACAGATAAATCTTGTGGTTTTATGACTTCAGTAAGGGCAGTTTGTTGGAGATAAGTAGCATGATAGTGATACTAGCCTGATATCACGTTACCTAAAAGGAACACACAGAGCTATAGGAAAAATAAAATAAAATACAGCAGGAGGTAGCAAAGTGCTTCATAGATTTATCTCCCATGTTCCCTAGAGCAGCAGCATCCACAGGGAGACCAGGAGGTTCAGAGCCAAGAGCTGTTCACAGGAGGAAGGTGTGGAGATGTGTCACTGAGAATTCGGGGTGTATTTTATAACACTCCTACTGTGCTGATACTGGAGCGTGAAAATCGTTTTGTCAGTGGTACTGGGAGATCTGCTGGCTCCTGTGCTTACCCCATTTTTGCCTGGTTGTTCAGAAATCTTACAAGGAAAAAAGGAGGAAAAAGGAAGGAATTAGGTATGGCTGTTGATAGCATGACTGATCAGAAGTAATTCCAAAATACTCATATTTGCAGATAGAAACTGTTCAGAAGTGCCCCATTTGCAGGTTTCAAATAACCATAGTTTTACCAACCCCTACTCTTAGCAGTAAAAGATACCAATCAGAAGATCAAATTTTTGTTAATGCTCTTTTTTAACAATGGCAGTTCCTAAATACTGCACAACATAATAACTATTTAGGTAGAAAGAATTCTCCTGTCTAGTTTTTTTAAGAGCTTCTTAAAGTATAAAAAATAAATAAAAGTATTAAAAAAGCAGTATAAAAATATATGAAAGTATGCTCATAATACTAATTTCCATGTAAAGCAGATTGAGTTTTTTGTGCAGTGAATAGTGAATAAAAATCCTTTTATCATTTTCCTGTAAACGTCTCTCAAAGAACAAAAATAAAACCAAGTTGCATTAAGCATCCTGAACACAGTAAGCTTTTCTTGCTGCTCTTGTGATGCCATGAAGAAACTTTAATGGCCAAGGGCCTAGATTAATCTTTCATCATCATTTAGATTCACTTTTAGGTCACTTCTATGGATTTACACAGCCCACACTCCTAGGGCAGCCATCAGTGGGGTTGTGTTAGTCTGGCACACTAAACTGCTCCAGTAAACCTCACCCAGTTAAAAAGCAGTGAAACCCAGCTGCTGGCCCTTTGGCTGATGCTTGTAGAAAAGGAACAAAAGATTCGCCACAGAAATTTGGGGATAAGTGATGGGTATTTGTTGGTGGCTCAGTGAAACAGTGCCCAGTGGTTCAGATCAGCCCAGGGCACAGCTCCTGCTGGCACCCTTCTGCTGAGACTTCATTTCAGTCACTGAGGTGATAAATTGGATTCTCAGGAGAAAGAATCTGGCATAGTGCAGGTGATGGAGCAGCTTGAGCACACAGCACTGCTGGGTTTGTACCGAGGTGAACCCAGCCCCTGCTCAGGACAGGGAGGTGACACTGACACCTTGCCCCAGGGCAGGGCTGAGGCCAAGGATGTGAAACTGCTGCTGCATCTTGTTAGGGCAGTGCCCTTAGGAACAGTCAAAATGTTGGGAAATACTGTGTTTGGTAAGAAAACCCAATTCCAAAAACCCATCAAAATTGCAGAACAGCTGATCATGTATTCAGTTTGAATTCAACAGAGTGTAAATAAATGCAAACATTTCCCTTTATTAGTAAGAAAATAATTGTGATTGTTTGTGCCTCTGCTTAATTTAATAAAACTGTTTTACATCCCTGGTATGTGTGCCTGTGGCTGGTACTTATTAAAGGAGGCAGTGTGTGCCAGGGGATGGTAGTCATTAAAGAGCCAGTGCACGCCAGAAGCTGTCAGCCCAGCTCACTGCTGAGTATCAGGTGCTGAAAACATTGGGTTTAGCAAACAGAAGAGAATTAAGGCAAAAGCAATAATGTTAGACTAACATACAATGTATGTTTTTGCTCTTAAATTGGTCCTCCAGAACACAATATTGACTGTTGTTCAAGCCTGCGTTGGCTGGGACAGCCTGGGGGCTGCGCTCAGGTGTGGAGCCCTGGGCAGTGAGCAGGGAATGGGATGTGCCTGTGCAGTCCTAAGGCAAGAAAAGCATTTTCAGTGCTCACAAGGAGCTGAGAGAACCTTCACTCAGGGAAAGCTGAGCACTGGCTGCAAAACACACAATAAAGGAAATAGCTCAAGATGAATCCCTGACAAAAAGAAACATTTCCCTTGGTTTTCTCTGAAATGCTTGGCTGCATCTCTTGCCACTTTTGTGCAAGTGAGGTGCACCATCCTCTGCACCTAAAAGAGGGTCCCAGATGTGAGCATAAGGTACCTCTGGCTCAGGATATTATCAAATACCACGATGACAACTCACTTTATGGCTCCCATTGCTGCAGGAAGGCACAGATGTGTAATGGGAATCTGACTGCTTTGTATGATCTTGGCTTCTTAACAGAGATGTGGGAGAGCTCATAAGAGAATGGAGCCCTGGAGGATAAAACTGTGCACAAAAACTGGAGGAGGGTCACTCCCTGTACTGTCCTATTGCCAATTTAGAAGACAATTACAGAGAAGAGGCTTTGCTCAAGCCACACACATTGAAAAAAAAAAAAGTGGAATTAGAGGGAAGTGATTAAGAGAAGGGTTAAGAGAGGGAAGATGTAAATCCAGTCTCCTGGGCTTTATTTAGAAATATCTGGCAAGCAGGACTTCCATAACAAGTCAAAAGGCACATTTTCATTTTGAAGTCATGACAAAATACATGTTATGCTCAGTAATGTTACACTTCAGCAGTTACGATTGGTTTTAATTAAGTTTGTGCATGACATGTACACACACAGATGCAGAAATGGATGGCCTGAGTTAACTGTTGGTCTCCTGGTTTTCAGGAGGGACACAAAGAACTGACATTACAATTCTGGATATTTTACCACCACCTCTCAGCCTCTCCATTTTGTCTTGGGACAATCTTACACCATGTGCTAGGCTGTATAAGAGCCAAGCAAAAGCACTTAAAACGGAAATTATCCTTCATCTTGCAGAGATCAAAGAGGCAGCCAAAATTGCAACTCCTACAGCATTTATCCAGACCACAGTATAGGATGAGATCAGTGAAAGTTAATGAAAGATTTTGTACAGACAAAAGGAGAAACAGGATGGGGATGTAACAAGTACTTAACTTGCACTGAAGTGTTCGTCTTGGGAACCCAAATGAGAGCTCTTTTGTTAGGGACAGGCAGTGTAAGGCTGGAAGGACTAGAGGACAAATAAAATTATTAGAGGTTCACTTCTCTTTCAGAGGTTTCTGAATCTGGTTTGTCTGTTTTATTCTCCATGTAGGCTGAGTACAGACTGGTTGCCCTCCAACCTCCCTGTCCTCCCCGGAATGTCTCTAGAACAAGGGGAAGTCCACAGGTGACCCCTTCTCTGGGAGTATTTTCAGGAATTAATTCCTCGGTGCAAAGCTCTGAGGCTTTACCAGCTCCAGTGGCCCAAATGTTTTCAGCTGGAGATCATCTGAACAGCAGTTGAATTGTCAGAGCAGGCAGAGCCCACCTGCCTCCAGGTGCCAGATGTTCTGAGTGGTGCCAGATGTTCAGAGCAGGCACAAGTTCCACTGACTACTGGACCACCACAGGCTCATTTCTGAGCAGTGAACAGTAAATTTGTACTGTTGCATGTCAGAATTTACTTGCCCAAAACTACAAAGATCATTGGTATTTAGGATTAATTTTCTCACCATTTTTCACAATGATAAAGCAGCTGCAGGAGCAGAAATAAATATTCTTTTGAGGAGAAAATTGCACTGTGGTTTGTTTGGCACCTTTACCAGAGGGAACTGTTCAGAAAGACCAGGATAGGTTAATGTCAAGCCCAGCAGTGTGGACTCAATCATGTAAAAGGAAAATAGTTGTTACCTGAAGAGTTGCTTTCTCTCTCCTCAAGCCACACACATTGAAATTAAGAACTTTACTTTCTCAAGTAGGAATTAATACTTCAAAATGGAAAACTTGAACTACAGTCAGAGTAAGTGAAAAAATGTCCTCGGGTTAAAGTGAGCTACTTTGGCTTAGGTCTCTGAGTATTAATTCCTGCCAGCAATACTTAGAAAAAATATAAACTTAATTAGGACAGAAGGACTGGTGTGGGTATTGGCCTTATTTTTCCAAATCATTCAATGTTGCTTCATTTAACCCCACCAATGAATCTTTTCCTTTGATCTTAAACTAACAGGATTAAAACCAACTTGTTAAAATTGAATCCTGAGGTCACAGTGAAGATTTGTTGAGGCAGAACTATTTTAAACCTTCTGTGTTTTCTTTTTGTTATTTATGGAATTTTCTTTCAGAGTTCCTTCATTATTAAGGTAGATAATAGTTGTATTTTACAGTTATGTATGCTTTAGCTATAACAAAGAGCTATTTGTTACCATGATCCATACCAAGGAGTCTGGAGCTGGAAAGGGTTATGTTCTGTGAGAGGGCTGTCCCCAGCCTTGGTGTTCAGCAGGACGGACTCTAGCACCTTTTTTGGAGGTCCGACACTGTCCTTAATGGAAATAAGTGGAAGTTTGAAAATAAACCATCCCAGTTGTGAGACTTCCTTGCATTTCATGCACACTCACGTGTTTGTGGCTGCCTCACCCCTTGAAGTGTTCAAAGCCAGATGGGACAAGGCCCGGATGAGGTGAACAGCACCCCTGTCCAGGGCAGGTGGATCTGGAATGAGATGATCTTTAATCCCTTCCAACCCAAATGATTCCATCATTCCACGATTCTACTCAAAGAGTGAACATGAATTGCTTAACTGAGCCAATCCAGAAACAACTGGCAATAGAACAGTGCTGGAATCCCATGGAAGAGACACCTGAGATGATTTAGCAGGGAGGCTCAGCATCCTCTCCTTTTCTCCATTCCAGTGCACTCCATAATGTCACTGGGACTCCCATTTAATAACTAGGAGCCTGCCCCTGATTTTGGAATAAGGACTAAGTTGCAGAGCATTGTATCATTTGTTTTCACCATCTTTACAGAAATTTTATGTTTGAAGTGTTGGCAGCAATCTTGAGGTTACTCACATTAATAACAAACTCTATAACAGCATTTACTGCCACACAGAAATTAATAGGTAAATTAAACATAGTAGTGGTTTCATTATTTAGCAGTGGCCTTACATAACAATTTGATTTTTATTAGCAGGGGTGTTACATTGTAAAGATTGGCTGCATTATGAACTACAAAACTACACTGTAAACCTTAGCAAAGGGGCCAGTCAGCCACGTGTAAGTGCTGCATTCCAGAGTCAACACTAACTCAGTCTCATGTCTAACATCATTTAGTGCAGAGCTAATGAGAGCAAGTCAGGAGAGACATAAAGACTATGTATTTATGTAGAAAATGTGAACCTTATTCCTTTACAAGTAGTCATGGAATATATGTGCATAGAAGTAATGGTAAATGAGTACAGCACAGCCATAACATTAATTCATAGAGATTAATTCATGCAGATGAAATACTGGAGCAGCTCGGGCCTGTGTTAGTAAAATGCTGAGGAATGTCATTTATGGGAGAGCCTTGAGCAGCTGTCATCAGCTCATGAGTGTGCTGGAAAAAATACGGTCAGTTAAAAAAATGATAGGTTGGGTTTTTAGCTAATATAAAGCACTGCTTTTTGTGCTTAGTGGAAAAAGAACACCAAGAGATGTTCCCTGCAATTTAATGTTCTGTTCATCTTTTCCTTTTGGTTATAACTAAACTTAGAGATACTTCTCATCTCTCACATGACTTGGTTGTTTGACAGCTGCTTGACCATTGTGTTGGGTTTTTGGGCAGGTTTTGGTAGTGAGGGCTGCTGTGAGAAGCTGCCAGAAGCTTCCCCCATGCCCAGAGGAGCCAGTGCCAGGCCCAGCCCATCAGCAACAGTGGTGGCACCTCTGGAATAACAAATTTGAGAAGGGGAAAAGCTTCATTCCTTGGAAAGAGCTGTGCTGGAGCAGAGAAAGGTCTCTTAAGGTTTAGTTTTGAATTCTCATTATCCTTCTCTCATTTGATTGGTAATAAATGAAACCGGTCTGCCCAGTGGAGCCCTTTTGCCTGTGAAAGTCACTGATGAGGGATCTGCCTGCCCTTATCCACGAGCCCTTCCTTGTCTCTCCCCTGCCCAGCTGAGGAGGGCAGAGATGCAGCAGCTCTGGTGGCACCTGGAATCCATCCAGGATCAACCCACCACAATGATTTACATTCTTATTCCAATTAAAGATCTGTGGAGTTATGGGTGATATTTATTCTCCCGGTCAATCGGCCGGATTTTTGATTGGCTTTATTATATACTAAATTCCTCTGAAGTCATACAGTATTTACTTCTAGCCTTGCCTGGTGCAAAAGAAAATATAAATTCACGTTTTTGCCTTATTGAAGACTAATCATGTACCATAAACAGTTTTGAACAGGCAAGATGTGGATCAGATTGCCTTCCCATATGATTGTGTTAGAAGAATTAATTAGGGATGTATGTATGAAAAGTAGCATTTGTCCTCTGCATGAATTTGTTCTGCATACGTATGAATTCTTCATTCCTAGTTATTTATACCATTAGCAAGTGTATTAATGGAGTACAAAGTGGTAAAAGCAGTTGTCTGGTAGTGAGAAAATTTCCTAGAACTAAAATAATGGGCTATTTGTAATCAGCTCAAGTTATAAATACTTCAAGTTGCCCTTTGGAGAAGAAAAAAGCTGCTAGTGTAGAAAATGAGGAGGGAGTTTCATCCACAAATATTTACATTGAGAAAGACATTTTCTATTAAGATGGAAAAAATGCTGTCATGTTTTCACACTTTCAGAAGAATGGCCAACATGTGGGTAAGAAGTTGGATGATTTCTCTGGAACATTTACAAAAAAGGATGAAAAAGCAAGTTGTAAAATTTCCAAGCTTCCACCAGAACAGCAGCAAGAGTCTGGGATGCAGATTCCAAGGGTGTTCCCAGTGCCCCCCACAGTAGAAGAAACACTTTGTAAGGACTAGGAAACATCAGCTAGAAAATATAGAGAGCATTATTTTGAATTTAAACATATCTTGATTAGTACTACACTGCACTTACTCTGTACCCTCTCCCACTGGCTGAAGAAATAAGAAAGCAGAGAGAGGATTTCAAAGAATGAAAAGTACAACAGATTGTTTTTCTTGTGCTTACTTTTAATTTCAAGTTTAGAAGGGAAAAGGGTTTGGACTATCTAGAGAACTAAAATATGAGGATTAGTTGTATTGGTTCTTGGTCATTGTAAGAAATGGTGACAAAAGGAGCACGCTTATCTGCACAGACAAAACGTTATCCGAAATGACATCTGTTTAAAGCAGAGCCCCAAGTTCACGTGGAATGCACAGAGGAGGAGGCAGCGCAGAAAACCTTGGGGTACTTTTCAGATGAGAAAGAATAATATCAGAGCCACAGCCAAATCCCATTTTAGTGCCAAAAATAAACGTGGGATGATGCAAACCTGAGCTCCATAGCCCCCAGTAAAGATCCCTGCTGCCTAATGAAACCCAGATCCCAAGTAAGGCACCCAAATACTTTTCAATCCTGTAAAGAGATAAGCACCTAAACATTCAGGAGAGCCAAACCCAGCTTGAGCTGGCAGAGCCAAACTCTGCCTTCCAGCTCCTATGATTTCACCTTTTCACACAAGTCAGCAGGACTTTCACTGCTGAGGTGAGAAGTATAAATGTCACAGTTAACACTCAGGTCTTTAAAGTTGGAAGGGCAAAGTGTTGTATCATGTTGAATATTAGCTTCTTCCTGAAAAGGCAATAATAAAAGTGTCAGATATTCCCTATAATCTGCTTAGGCATGCCAGCTTTCTTTAGGGAACATAAAAGCTTGGCTGTGGAGAAGAAAAGCTTTGAGTATCAGACTTGCCTTTCCCCCCTCAACTATAATAGAGATATCATCTATATTTTCCTAATGCTTTGAATAATATGTGTTAAATAATCACTCGAAGCTGGTGTGAAAACCAGGAAACTCAGTATCCTCATCCTTCACACACCTGTTTCTCTTTCAAATGCATTTTTGGTTGCCCTTGCAGGTTTTCAGAGTCACACTGGCAGTTTCTCGTGAACTTAAGGGGAGAAAAGAAAATCAGGCAGCTTTAATCTTGCCAGTGTAGTTCATGAAAGCAGCCAGTGGGCCGTTGGAGGGATTAACCACCAGGAGCCTCAAGCCACCCCCTCGTGTAAGCAAATGTCCCAGCCAGCTTCCAGCGGAGCGTGAACACTGCAGCCCTTAATGGAGCTGGCATGAAAGAGCAGCCCTGCATCACATGGGCTCCAGGGAAGGCCCTTGACATCAGAAAGAGCTGAACTCTGACCTTGGCCCTTGCCACCTTGATTAGCAAGGAGAGCAATTTGTCGGTGGTTATTGTGTGTGCAGGGCTGCAGCAGCTGGGCAGTTTGGAATTCCTAAGGCAAACAGCAAGAAGCTGCACCATGTGCTCCTTTACACACCCAAACTGCATTAAAAGATTGTTAAATTGTTCAAAGGGAAGGCCCAACGGCCAGGGAAGCTCTGTGTCCTTTTCTTTACTCCTGTGATCACACACTGTCCTCGCCAAGCTCCCTTCGGGGCACACAAGGGCCAGCCTGGCTGGGACGAGCATCTTTGCAGGACTTTTGTGTTCCCCAAATTGTTCAGTGGTTGTTTCACATGACTGACTCCCTGACACAGTGCTGCAAGGACAGAATTGCTAATTTTGCCACAGTTGTCCCCTTTTGTGGCCTTTTCCCAAACATTAATTAACGTCCCAAACTGCACAGTGAGATGTTCAGAGATACGAACCTGAAACATGGAAAAAAGTGAATTCTGTGGTGATTGACAGGAAATTTGGCATATTGTGAGCCCTAGATGAGATTTTTTTGGAGTATTTAGAGTTACATCATAACTCTGAATGTTTAGAGAAGGGACAGGACTGTGTTGTGAGGCTGTGGGGTGGCAGCACTCCAGATCAGCCAGTTGAGGGTCTGGGCATTGACACAATGGGCAGTGTCCAGCTTGTGGCCACCTGCAAAAATCGCATTTTCAGTGAGTGGCAGCAATACTCAAGTGTTAAAAAAACAGTCCATGTTTCTCCCAGAACTCTCCCATCATGGTTTTCTCCAACCTTAATTTCTCTGATTCTCGTGACCCTCTGGTTCCTTTCCCCTGGCACGGCACCCCATAGTTTAAATCTCCTGCCCCAGCCAGTCCCTGGTTGTGCAGGCACAATTTGCCACCGCAAAGCTGATGTCCTAATACTCCCTGTGTGCAAACCAACATATTTTCCTCTATATTTATTCCCAGAAACAGATGAGCCTCTTTTTTTTTTTTTTTTCCTTCTTGAAAATTTTTCCACAAAACTAAATGTGAAGCAGATATCCAGTGTGGATAATTTCAACCTCCTGGATGAAGCTGGTAAAGTGTGAGTGACTTAAAAATTATCTGAAAAGGTGCCCAGGATGACTGATTGTAGGTATCTTTGCCAATCTCAAACATATAATAAATAAAAGGCTGCTGTGAAAATCTCTTGTTTTGGAAACCTCCCTAGTTATTCCATGTTGTGTGTGGAAAGGTTGGCAGTTCTACTGAGCAGTGCATGTTCTGCAGCTAGGCATCCACCAGAGGGTAGGGAAATGAGTAAATATTCCAAAGGGCTGTATTTCAGTGACCCAGAAAGTGGTAGGGATGAAATAAGGCAGATATCAAAGCCATTAATTACAGCAGTCAACTGAGGCTGGAGGGCAACCAGGAGAAAGATAAATATCCAGGCAAAAATGGGAACTGGGACATGACACAGAGCAGGAAACCAACAGCCCGGTGCTGGAGCCAAGTGAAAACACGAGGAGAAGGCAGCAGAGAATCAGAGCTCACCACAGGGACACACACTTGGGATGAAGAGCAAGCAGTGCCTGCTGAAGCTGCATTTGCTACTCTCCAGTGCCTCCTTGGGTCTTGTACCTGCTGGGGCATGGATCTGACTCAGAGAAAATTAAGATTCCCTACACGTAATTTCAGTAGCTGATAAAAATACAAAGATCTGTGGTAATTTTTTGTCGTTGTTGAATATTCTGATTGTTTAATTTGATGCTGGCAGTGCTCATTTATGAGCTGCACTGAGGGTTTTCATTTAACAGGACAGGTTTCTTTAAATAATCTACTTACAACAGAAATGCATACTTTGGCATGAAAAAATAGTTCTGTTCCCCGGCGTCTCTGGAACACCACAGACTTGAAAGCAAAAGTTTTTGTTGTGTAAGCAAAAAAAATGTGCATGTCAAAGCTGAATTTGCTTTATTGTTTTCCTTGAAAATATCAGCTAAACTTTCCAAGGGAATACATTTTAAAAGTCCACAGTGGTTGATTAGAAACAAATCAAACCAGATGCACGAACAGCCTTCACATGAAAACTCCCAAGCTAGACTAGATCATACTTTGGAACTGAAATCCTGTAGCAGATTGAAACCTGGAGATTGAGAAAATATGTTCTGGACCCTGAATAAATATACCCCTGAATGAAGTCAGATGCCCCTGAGCTGGCTGCCCATCACAGGGTGCATTCTGCAACGTGTGTCCTACAGAGGTGAACTCTGGATGTGCTTTCAGCTTTAATCTGGTGGCTCTGTCACATGTCACCCTCCTCTAGTCAAGATATTTGCTGACACACCACTCTCTAATTCCTGGAGAAAGGCATTCTGCTTTTCCAGAGAGAGTTCTTTGTGCAGTACATTTGTTTATAAAGTTACTCATGCAGAAGTACCTGCAAGGTCAGGACCTACATTTTCTCCCAGCAGCAATTATGAGCTGCATGTTAATGGTGAAACCACTCATGACTTGATGCTACAGCAAATGATGGTGTAGCTTCAGAAGAGGAATGCCATTCCCACAGGGAATCTGTATTCAATGATATATTTAATGAACAGATAATTTACACTGTGACTGCTGTAAACACAGTACACGCTGTCGTTTGCTGTACTGCCCTAGTCTCACTCTGTGCCAAAAATGAATTATTCACAAGCAGAATTTTCCACAAATAGAATCATTTAAATAGTTTGATAGATGCTTTATTCATGCTGGACTGTGAGGCAATGCATTGACGCTGTGAGATCCCACCTAATTTGTACCTGTTGAAATGTGTGTAGGAGAACATTATCTTTGAGCAAGTAAATCCTCCAGACAGGTCCTCAGCTACACTGAGTTACTACAGCACAGGAATCATTTCTCTTCCTGACAAATAGCACTTCTGAAGAGTGAGGAGAAGCTGAAAGATTTAGTATCTTAAAATTTGAGAAACCACAGTGATAGAAGTAAAATGCTTCGATATTCAATGTGCCTCTGCCCAACTCAGCACCTGTTGGAGTCCAAGAAATTGCTCCTGTGAATGTCACTTTAGAGTCATCCATTTTTGGGCAAAAACTTTGCAGAGTCTCCTCTGATAGGAAAAAGGAATT
Source organism: Anthoscopus minutus (assembly GCA_013399455.1). Lineage (NCBI taxonomy): Eukaryota > Metazoa > Chordata > Aves > Passeriformes > Paridae > Anthoscopus > Anthoscopus minutus. The sequence goes on along the minus strand of VWYI01038827.1, from coordinate 12,178 downwards.
CTTCACTCAACAGCATCGTATTTCTGATATGCTAACTTTTAAAATACTAGTTCCTTTTCTATAAATTCTATTTCATTACAAACTCCTTTTAATTTTTTATTTCCCATTACAAATGCAACTAACACAGACTCTCTTCTTATAAATCTGAGTTAATTAAATTGGAGCATGCCAGTGTAAGCAATCTCTTTTTAAATACAGGCTCTTTGGTTCCTGAAAATCCCTCTTATTTGGAATAACTGCTGTTACTTCAAAGCATCCAGTGAAAACCGAGGGCTCTTTCATTTTTTAATAAAGAGATTTTCTGGTCCAAAGGGGCACACCTGATATGGTTTGCATCCAAAGCAAGTGGTCTGTAATAAGTGGCCCAATGAAAGTTTAAGCCTGCTTTCAAGGGTCATCAGCTTTTCTGACGGTTACTTGATCTGTTTAGAACTGGCTAATTTGTTAATCAGAGCAAAGCTTCAGACTTACTGTGATCACCTCCTTAATGCTGTTTTCACACACTGATAATTAAAGCAAAAATCCTATACAAGATTGTCATATGCTTTTCTGAAAACACTAAATACAGCAGCACCTGGTGGAGCATTAAACCATGCTCCAGATGTCAGAAGTTTGTTCTGTTCATACAAGGATTTAAAACTCATTTTCTCTAGCATTTTGCATCAAGAGTTTTCCTTCTGACATTCTACCTATCAGTTGAGTTGATTTTCATCCCTCACTGCTTTCTGGCTGCATGTTCTAGTGGGATTAGTCCCTATTTAGATGGTGAATAATGCAAAACAGACTTACAATCATCTGTATCCTAAAGCTGGGCAGTTTGGCTGCAGGAAGCCTTGGATTTCAAAATTATACAGAGTTTAAGGGTTTCTCTGCATGGAAAAGTCTCCATGATATAATCTGAACTTGTCTTTTGAATAAGAAAAACAAACAAAACCCAGAATTAACTGGTGCCAAACTCCAGCTTTCAAACTAAACTTCAGTTTAGTTGAGTCGTTCCCTAACAGCTTTGCATTAAATAAAAATACTCCAATCTCCAGTGAAAAGAGCCCCACACAAGTATTCACTCGAGATTTTCTGGGAGAATTTAAGCTGTGCCAGGCCAGTGTTCTCATATGAACTGTTTACCCTATTACAATATGGACTGTGTGTGTAGGGAAAATAGAGTGAAAATAGGGGAATGCAAAATGCATGTCAGCTGGGAAATAAGTGACCTGCTTGGAAGAGTATTTATGTGTTTTCTCCTGACTTGGCTTGGGGAAAAAACCAAAACATCAGCTGTGAGCAGGATATTTCTGCCACTGAAAATCCACATGGTTGCACTTGAGAGGCTCCTGGAAAAATGAAATGCTGTAGTTTAGAATCTGGACAGTTTCTTGGAAAGGCATTTATCCTAACATCCGTCAGGCAGGGCCGTGTTTGCCCTGTTTGAACTGGTCACTCATGAGTTACCATAATAATGTCTGCTTTTAGCTCTTGAGTTTGCTAGAGAAATGCACAATTAAATCTTTCATTAAAAAATACCTATTTGCTGATTTTTTAGACCCAGCAGACTATTTTCTCTACACGAAAAGGCAGATGTATTCACATGTGAGCTTGCAAAGGCACAAAGTCCTTACTCTGTGTGTGTTTAAATCACGGAGAGAAATATGCAGCGAAGTTCAAAATCATTGTTCTTTATAGTCTTTCCAGTCTGGGAGTCAGGTCCATGACTGTAGGCCAGTCTCTTTGCATGAAATAAAATATTTCTCCGGAACACCACAGTTAGTCTTTAACTGATTTACTGTAGTTAAACAGTAACAGTGAGAGTGTTCATAGTCCCGAGGCTGGTGGCAAAACCACCCGTACAAACAAGCCATTCATGAGAGCAGGAGGGGCCCTGGGCTGGCTGAGCTTTCCCTCAGCCTCAGAGCGTGGGGCAAGGCCAGCAAGGAAATCCCAGCCCAGCTCTGCAGTCCAGCTGGAATAAATTCTGAAATGAAAGGTCTCTAGATACCAAGTAAGAGCGTGAATGTTTTGAAGGTTGCAGGGAAAACGTTTGGTCTCCACATGAATGTCTGTGGTGAAGTCACCACCGAGCCTGGCAGCAGCTCCAGGCGAGCAGATGAGGAACATGGGAATATCCAGCAGTGGGGACAGGCAGCTGGGTATGCCAGGGAAGGATGCTGGGCTGGGAGCTGGGCTGATGTTGATGGGAGCTTCACCTTCTTTGCTAGTTAGAAGAGAGAGCTGTAGAAATTAAGAAAAAAAAAAAAAGAAAGAAAAAAAAAAAGAAAGAAAAAAGATTATTAAATCTGTTCGAGGTGGATGAGCTAATCTTTTCCCATTCCTCCTTTTCATTTCCAGCACACTGGCCATGAGCAGCCAACAAAACAAAGCAAGCTACTGGATGCTTTGCTTAGCTACCACTCAGCCGAAACTGTCCTCATGTCAGAAGATCTATGATCTCTTTATTACATGAAAACTGCTTCTGTTTAGATGGCTCAGGGAAGAGCAGCTCAGCCACTGAGGAAGCTCTTCCACCTTTCTCTGTCCATCTTTAGCTGAGTATCTGAGTTTGTTACTCATCCCTCCTGATTTGTAGGCAATGCTGCTAACCAGAACTTTACAAGCTTGCAGAGAATGCTTTGCATGGGCCTTTCCAAGCTCTTGATCTGCTCACTATCAGAATTTATTTATGTATTTAAACACTTCAGGCATCTCACACAGTTTTCTGTGCCCTGTAAATCCCAGACTGCCTGGTTACTTATGGGAATACCAATATCTGTGGAACACAATGGCCTTCCAGAATGTCTGCAATTTTGCAAGCTTATTTTTGTCAGCAGAAGACAGGAAATTGAGCGTGGCAGTAGCTGGGAGCATGTGGGGAGCAGCAGTGGGGACGAGCAGATCCATGGATATCCTCAGGCAATGGATGGAGGGCAGGGAGGGTTTTGGCATCATTTATCCATAGCACTGTAAAGGTACAGTTAAAAAAACATCACTGCTGGGAGAAAAGAGGCAGGTCCAAAGACAATTTGCAGAGCAGATGTGCTAACTGTGGTTACACTTACTTATCTCATTATTGGATATTGGGGCTGCTGTAGGATCCAGGGAATGCTCCAGAGTAGGAGTCAGTGAGCAGTGCCCATGTATCTCCAAAGGGCTGCAAACCCCAGATGTCACCCACCCCCTCGAAAGGCAAAGCTGCACTGGCTGCCTCACACACCTGAGATGGCTCCAGAAGAGCTGGCGCTCAGGGATGGGTGCTGCCCCTGGCTCAGCATCCTGGGCCCTCTCACCATCACTCAGCCTGACAGGTCCCTTCAGGAGCCATCAGCCCAGGGAGAGGTCTGGAGGGGGTCTGGAGAAGGTTTGGAGAAGGTCTGGAGGGGATCTGGAGAAGGTCTGGAGAAGGTTTGGAGAAGGTCCATCCTCCTCCTCCTGTCCCCATAGGACAGCAGGAACAACTGAGGCTGGAATTTCAGCTCTGCCTGCATCCTGCATCTCCCTGTGCAGAAATACTGCTCTTCCCAGCAGTGATGACTGCACAAATAAACAACCTCCCTGGGGCAGAGGGGTCAAAGCAACAGATATTTAATAAATAACACAGTGTCTAGAACAGTCTCAGCTAGAATCCACTTGCTTTTAGGGTCTCATAAATATTCCCCAGCACTTTCCCTTTGGAGAGGCATTTTCCACAGCTGAAGTCTGCTCAAAACAGGTGGCCAGGGTTGTTTTGCTGTTTGTTTGGGGGAGCTCTGCAGCAGAATTACAGCTGCCATGTTCTAGTTTTCAACACATTCAGAAAATAGAAACAAGTAGTCTTCTTTGTGGAGCTACAGACAGACACAATAAGCCAAGTTTTAAGGCTGCTTCAGTGCTGGTGGAGTTCTCACCAAGGGAAATATTTTCTGTATGAGCAGTAGGATTTTTCTGATTGCTTTTTGTGCTTCACTTGCAGCTTTGAAAGCTGTTGACACACATGCACAGCAGACTTTGCCTTTTATTTTTTTTCTGCTCAATTGAAAGCAGCTTTTCTTTCCTTAGATTTATGATATCTTGTTTTCCCGAGTATTAAAATGCTTTGAGAAAAGACAGAAAAATATATTAATTTTCCACAGGCAATATATTTTAGTAGAAAATTGGTGAATACTCATGTTAAATCTAAACAATGCAAGCTGTTAAGACATGGAAGTACAGTATTAGCAAGCAAGCTTTAAAAAAAAGAGATGGGCAAGAAAAACTTTGAAACAACCCCCAAAACTGTGCTAATTATCTATAAAGAATCAGCCTTATGTATAAGGATATGGAAACAAGATTTGTATATCATGACCCTTAACAAATCTGTGTTATGATTTGGAACCGAGTCCACCCTGGATCATCTGTTCTGCCTCTTCCAGCAGCAAAAGGTTCAGGGCTTCATTTAGTTCAGGCCTGGTTTGCAACAATTGAATGGTTAATCCTAATATTTGGGAGATCTCAATACCCTTTACCTCAAACGTAATGCAGCAAAAATAGACACAAAGATTTTGTGTGTCAAATCTGAGGATTTGTACACAATTTGCATTTTGCCCTTTGGCTCTCACATAATTAGGGACATCTCTAGATTTGTTTTTCAAATTGAGACCATGAGGAGGGTGACAGTGAATTCCTGTATGAGCCTACAGGGCTCTGTTTGCCAAGGTGCAAGGCTTTTCCCAGGAAAAGAAACAAAGGCTTCATTTTAGGGAGCTTAATAATGAGACTTTTAGAAAAGATGGGAGAATGTGTTAACAAAGAATAAATGTAACAGAAATGAAGATATTTAAATTGTATATCCCATAAAATTATCTTCAGGGGCTTTAAAACTTTAGATGTTCTTGGAGAGGAAGTCAAGCATTCTTTTTTTTTACAGAGGAAAAAAAGTCAAGATGACTAACCTTGCACATATTTAATTTAACTCCACCAATGTTTATAGCAGGGGACACACAGTGTTTTACTGCAATAAGATGAATATTTATTAACAATTCAAAATGATCCGTTCCAAAATGTGCAGAGATGTTTGACCACAGAGGTCCAGGTGTTTCCTGTCTGAGTTTTGAAGGCTCCTGGCGTGTGATGGGATACTGAGCCATGCTTTTATAGAGTTTAATGTGCAGCACAGCAACATTTTACTCTGTCTCATCCCTCAAAATGCGAATGGTTAAAAATTTTTAAACGTTGGTATTGTCTAATCTAATGTGGAGGATGGACGCAGGAAATCTATTTAATATGTACAAGGAGCTGCCACTGTTCTTTATTCCACTTCTCTGCTGGAGTTGTGTGAACAGTTTCACTAGCAGGGAATGGGAGAGTGAAGAACTCAATAAGAATTGATATTTTCACATTGTGCCTCCACTGTGTCTTGAAGGTAATTCCCCAATGTTTGCTGGTAATGGTTTGAGTTTGGGTTTTGTTCTTTCTGAACAGTCCAGCTGGGCTCAATGCACTGCCCAGTAGGTCCCATCTCAGCAAAGGGTTTCAGGACTATCAAGGTGACCTTAGTTAGACCCTTTTCACACATCCAGAAAGAATTTTTGTGATGATTGGGCTCGCAGGAGACTGCAGTGATACATTCCTCCTCACCCAGACAACTGTGAAATTACAGAAGGTAATTCCTGAGAGCAGAGGGGAACAGAACAGCTCCATGGCAGCGTCCTGCAGTCCTGCTGCCAGCCCCCCAGGCACCCCTGTGCCCACACTTTCACCTTTCCTTCCAGGAGAAACAGGAGCAGGAATGGAGAATGGGAACTTCAGTAACGCCCATGTTGTCCTGAAAAGCTCCCAAGGCCAACCCTTGTCACTCAGCCACCATTAAATGGGCCAGAAACTTCAGTGTTCTCAGTGTTATAATCTTCAGACAATTTTACTGCCATCTAAAACCCATCATTATTGAGCTTGGACTCCCCAGCATTTCCACATTACCAGTGTCTGTGTCCAAGCCACTGAACACAAATCCAGTGACAGGAAAACTGACCCAGTTTTCCATGCCACGCTCCCCATGTGGAACATTTTACCTTGGGATCGTAAGTGCATGCCCTGTTTAGAAAGTGAGCTCCTCTGTCTCTTTTCAGGAGGAAATTAGGTTTCTGTTTATTTCTGTTTACTGGAGAAAGGCTACTAAAGCTCTCAATGTGCAGCTTTTCTGTGGAACTCAGAGCTGTGCTGCTGGGAGCAGTTGTAGTCCTGTGTGGTCACCACATCACAACAGGGAGAAGATTTCAAGAGCATTCTGTTGTTTACAAAGCTCATTTCTTTTGAAAAGCTGATTTCGGTGGTAGCTGTTTGCCTTGGGAAAGGGTGGGAGTGTTGTCACATTTTCAGAAGGACCAGAAGTCTTTCTCCAGGAAAAGTTACATGAAAGTCACTTCTGGAGAGACATGACCAGCCAAGGGAAGCCAGTTCATGCCAGTTAAGCTGGCTCCCAGCTGAGCCAACCCAGTTCTGCAGGTCCTCATGGGTGCTTGGGTGGAAGTCAGGAAATCCTTCCTCCTTCCACAGCTGTGTCCACGTGTGAGGCCAGTGCTGGCAGTCCCACACTACCACAAGCCCAGTGCAGCATTGTTTTATCCCTTCTGCTTCAAGAACCAACAAACTCCACAGTGCCTGGGAAGGCAGAGCTGAATTGCAAAAAACCCTCTGCGAGGAGAAGGGAACAGAGATACTGGACAGGTTTCTAAGCCCGGAAGGAAAGATATCATTAGAAAGTTTGATTTCTAAACAAAGCAAGCCTGTCACTCGGGAGCCATCTAGTGCCTGCCTGGTCCCTGCATGGGGAGAATGACCACAAATTGCCCAGCTGCACCCCAAACCAAACCAAGGCACGTGGAATGTGTCAGACCCACTGTCCCAAGAGTTTGTGTCCAGTCCTGGAAGCTGACTTGCATAGAAATGTTTTGGTTCTTCTGATGATTTGCGTGTCAGTGCTCACAGAATCTAACCTTTATTTTGGATAGTAATTAACACATTGGCTACAGATATTAATCAAAGAGAAGAGGGTGAGAAAATGCTCCCTGCATTGGTTTGTGCAATGTTTCTCTAGGTGGGACCAGAGGTATGGGCAGGGCGTAGCTAATCCCATAAACTCCTTCCACACTTCCCATTCATGGGTGCAAGGGCTTTCAGATGAAAGGACGTGCTCTGAGGACGGGGAGAAGTGTGTCTGATGTTTGAACGTGCTGGGATTTTCCACCAGACCTTATTTTTCACTGCTTCTTTCTCAGTTCTCACCTTTTAAGCTTTACTTTGTTATTCTTTATCCACTTGAGAGTTGTGAATATTGGGAGCAGAGTTATGTAAAGCAAACTTCTCCTTTTATCAAGAATTTTATATTCAGGTTTTGTTCTAAAGAAGTCTCGGGGGGAGTGTGACTTGTATTTATGTACTCTTACTGAAACAGGAAAAACTCTTTTCTTTTAGTTGAAAGTTTAGGAAAAAGGAACAGAGCTGGCCCAGACTGTCTGCAGAGAGTCTTTTCAAACAAAAATCATGCATTAAAAGATGTTTGATCCAGCTGCCTATTTTCACTCACAACACAACAATTTACCTTTGAATTCCAGACTCAAAGGTGATTATTGCACTTTATTTTCCAAAGTGACCATAAAACACTGTTAAGCACCTCCATCGTGCTCCAGCCCAGCCCAGGCTCTCCAGAGCTGTGGCTGGAGTCCAGTCCTTGCTTTTCCTTCTGCTGCTGCAGCAATTCTCCTTTGAGCTACCCCACCCTTGGATCCAGCTTGGATCATGCAGTGTCACTTCACACAAGCAAGTGCCACCAGGGATCAGCTGGCCCTGCTGTGTGCCCACTGCTGATGGCCCTCACAGCTCACACTGAAACAAGGAGAAAATCTTCCTGAAAGAAAAGCTGCTCTGGAGAAGTGCTCTCTGCTTAAGGGTTCAGTATTGTCACTGTGATCACTCCAGGGAGAAGGAGGTGTATTCTACCATGTAACCTGGGCTGATGCCATGAAAGGAAATAAGTTGTTCTATGCCCAGAAATGCTAATCAAGCTGTTTCTCTATAAATTAAAGCCATTTTGCCTCGAGGGAAAATTTCTTTCTTTCCGTTTCCCACATGAGCCTCAGCCCTGTATCTCTGTGACCCATCCACCAGGCAGTACTTGGACGTGCTGTGGATTTCCCAGAGAAAAATGTGCTCTTCATCCCCCTGGCTCGAGCCCCCACGAACTCTCAGGACACCTGGGGCAGCTTCCAGGCTTCCAAACTTCAGGAGTTACTGCAAGGAGATGAGAGAGCACATGTGTACCAGCTGCATTTTCCTGCAAATTCAGGCTAAAATGGACCTGGAAACATTTGCTGGACACTGAGGAGGCTGCTCCTCCTTCTCCCTGTGGGATGTGGAGAATTCTGAGAAGGAGAGGATTTTATCTGGCAGCATTTCTACGGCACAGTGTCACACCTAAAGCAAAGGTGGGCTCCAGCCTGTGGCCTGCCCCTTGCTTTGTGATTCCCTGGCTGAGGTGAAATTCCATCAGATCTCAGGGTTCCAGTTCAGAGCCACTCCCAGGCAGCTCTGGTGCATGGAACCCCTCATTTCTGGGGGGATTTACTCATGGTGGTTTTGATTCAGAAGGCTGGAAATGAGAACACCTCTTTTCCTCCTTGTGCTGACTCCAGCAGTTTTTGGTGCAGGCACCCTGGGGAAGCAGGGATTCAGTCACACAGACACGTAACAGCGTGGGCCTTAATGAGTAACACATTTGTACTTTCCATTCTCCGGCTAAGAGCGGGCCTATAAATAAAGTATATTTGCCCTCAGATCAAGAAAAACTTTTTCTTAAATAATGTCATTAAATTTTAAATTAGATGGATAGGCAATTACTGATGAAAATGTTAAATACTGGATAACCTATGAATATGACCTAATTTAATATAATTTCATAAATGCTTGAATTCAATTAAATAAATTTTTTTGTATAACATTCAAACTGTTTGCTTAGTTCTCCCCAGAGCTCACAGTAGGTTACTGTGAGCCAAACAGCATTACAGCATTTGTTTAAAATGCCAGAAGGCTTAGGATAGATCCCATACACTTGGAGCTGAATCCCCAGTCACTGGACAGCCATTTCTGGGCAGAAGCTGCTGTATTAAATAATTGCTAGCTAATAAATATATTTTAGACACATTATAAACCTGGATCTTAAACCTTTTAGAGTAAACGAGATGTTTATTGCAGAAAAATATATAATTTGCTGTTTTGACCTGGGTGCGTTGTCATGGAAACCCAAATCTTTCTTGAGCAATAAAAAATCTGCTTGTCATCTGATTTGAGCTGGTTATTTGCACAGGTGGTTTTCTTAGCAGACAAGTACTTAGTAAAAACAAATCTATTCTTTCTCAATAGTTCCATTATGTGTTTCCACAACAATGTGTTTCATTTCGCTAGCTTTGTAATTAATGATCCATTATCAACTAATTAAATCACATTTAGATTTTATATGAGTTCATCTGTTACACAATGCTTGCTCCCCAGTCCTCCTTCCTGGGTGTGTTAAGCTTGGAAAAGTTTTAATTAGTGGTGAGAATGCAGTATTGGAGGTTGCAGGTACTTCAGACAGACTAAAGTAGTAACAAATGTGGACACATAAATATATCCAACAATTTAATACCAATTTCCTTCAATGAAGTAAAGCAGCAGTAGGAATAACTTAAATCACATTTCCAATCTCTGCATGAAACTATTGAATTCATCTGTTTGCAGACAATGGAAACTGAAATATGAACTATTCCAACAGTTCCAAAATGTCATCCAAAAGAGAATTTAACTTAATAGACAACATCTTTGGTGTTAGGCCGGCTCCAGACCCCTCTGAGATGGGTGAGGAGATGTTCATGAACTGATTTTGGATCAGATCTGGGATTTGCAATCTCTTGGGTGGAAGCTGTCTCCAGCTGTCACAGCCATCACAGGAGAGAGCTGGTTTGTAGGTCTGGGTTGATTTTTACAGTCCCGCAAAGAGCAGCAATAGTAGAGCTGAGATGGAAACACGTAAGACAGAAGGAAGCGCTTTTGATCGTGTGATGTTTTTTACAGTTTTGAGACAATGACACGGTGGTGGAGCTTTGAACAATGCCTGTGTGATTTCACTGGCTCTTGTAAACTGTTTGAGCTGGAGACTGCCCATACCCAGCATCAAACAAGGCCAGGTGGATGCTGTTTGCTCATTTCTGTGCAGTGGAGAGTGGTGGGGCTGGCCAGGAGCTGGACATGGAGCTGCTGGCTGTGAGGGGTGGTCAGGGGCTGCAGGGGAACATTAAAACTCTTACAGGGGTGTCTTGGGGTCCCTTCCATGGGCCCCAGTTGTGGCTCAGAATGAGCTCACCTGAAGGAGGTGAAGACCTAATGAAAAAATTCTGTGTCCCACCTGGAGGTACAGGAAGGGTTAAATGGAAAAAACTGAGCCACTTTTCTTGGTGGTTTTGAGCATCTGCTACAAAGAAGCTCTGCAGGACTTTAGATTTCAAGAAAATACTCCATAGGCAGATAACAGGCCCTTACACATCGTTTTGCCAGTGTGGCAAATAGTGTAAACAGCTTTTTAAGGCCGATCATACAAGTGATGTGTTTAGTCTACAAGCTGGATACCGCTAAATAAAGCACCTTTGTTTCTGCTTGGAATGACTTTATCAAAGATTCAGGTTTTATACTTAAGGTGGAAAGTTAAATCATGTGCAACCCCAGTGCCTTGGGAGTGCAATGCTTCAGGGCATTGTTTGGGTAAAAATTTCATTTGATTTGATTACTCTGTTTATGGAATTTTGCCAGAGGACAGCAGTATATTTATTTAGTATTATATTTAAAGATAAATTTGGGGTTTGTGCAAAGATGGACGTACAGAGTATTGTAACTAACTCACTAGATGGCACCACAGCCTCAGGAACATGGGAAGGACGCGCTCAGTTCCTGAATTTATCTGGAGTCCAGTTTGCTTTTATACTATCAATGAGGTGTGATGGTGATAAGAATTGCCACGGAGCAAACAGTGCTGAGATCTCAGCTCAGATACGCTGGTTTGCCCTGTCCCACACTGCACTGAAGAGGTCAGAGCCTGGAACAAAACGGAGAGGCTCAAGGGGATTGTAACTGAAGCAAATATTTCTGTCCACAAAAAATGGAAGAAACTTCTCAGAAGAGTGGATGGAGCAGGAAAAGAACAGGTTTTTAATTTTTTGAGAGGACTCAAGAAAAGAAAACTGTGGCAGAAAATGGAGCAACAGCTTTAACACATTAAAAATGCCAATAAAGGCATTTGGAAGGGCTGTGCTTGTGGAACAGAAATTCTACAGAAAGCTTGGAAAAGAGGAAAGATTTTCCAGATTGAGTTGGAGGGTAGATAAGAGGTATTCTAGGGATATTATATTCCTTATCTTGGAGAAAGAAAGCATTCTGTCCATAATCTTACTATTTCCCTGAAGATTAGTGGATAGCAAACTAGGGCCAGCTCTTCATCTGCTGTTGACTTTCATGGCTCCTCTGACTTTAAGGGAAATCACTCTGAGTTAAACCAGATGAAGATCAGATCTCTGTAAGTTTGAAGCATTTATCAAGGGAGCAGATAACATCTTTTTCTTTTCCTTTATCCTGAAGACTGTTATTAAATTACGTGCAAAGTTTAGGCATCCTGTATTTTCCCTAAATTGTGTTAACAGTGTGGTTTTTATTGAAGCACTCAGATGTTCCGGTTGTTACTTGCACTCTTCTTTAATCGATCTCATCCAGGCTGATGCATTGTATTTAAAGTAGCAATTTGATGATCCTCAGGTTCTGAATGTGTGAACTGTGTGCTCTGACTGATGAGGTTTGGCAGGTTTAGCTGCAGTGGCCTAAGACATGAGCACCTCCAGCTGTTCACCGAATGCCTCTCTGCCTGCCAGCATCAGCGTCCTCTGGAGAGGGTGACAGAATGGGACATGTGTCAGCACTTCGGGTGGCCCAGTTCAGAGCCTGGCTTTTGAGCTGGCAGCACTGGTGAGGGGAATGTGGAGGACAGGAGTGAGCCAGGCTGAAGGATGGACACACTCCCTGCTCTGCCCTGGGCACAGACACACAGCCGGCAGCTGGGCTGGAACTACGGCCACAGCCAAAGCTGAGGGTGACAGCGAGAGACAAAGGTGCCAGCAGACCTGCAGAAATGTGTCTGTGTGTGTCTGTGGGTCTGTGT